>PVKS010030879.1:0-23965 GCA_004027875.1 Aplodontia rufa
CCCAGACCTACATTGGATATTTTTAGAAACCATTGTCCTGTAGGAACTGTTTTACTCTCATGAGTAACAGAAAAAGATAGAAAAATCATATACTACTGTCGTCAAAACTAAGCCTGTCTGCTCCAGCTCTGAAAAGAGGCAGACATTTCCACAATCCTGGCAGCCGTCAGTGCTAACAAGAAGGCCAAAAGTGCATGGAACTGGGTGGTCGGGAAGGTCGGAAATCTATCAGAGAACTATGGTTATTTTTCAATCTAATAAGAAATACATTAACGCAAAGTAAGAAGTCAAGTGCAAAACAATTCCTGGTGGAGGCTGAAACACAAGTCTGTCCTTGTTCTTTCTTAGTAACAATTTATCTCACCAGAAAGAAGTGTGCCAAGCTAATCATTTTAGGAACTGTGTAAGCAGGTCATTTGCTATCCAATACAGTTACCACAGCCATCAGTGGGGTAGATATTATTGAAGTCATTTTTCACTCCAGAAAACTGAGTGTAAATAAGGTTACAGTTTGAAAGACAAAGTCATACAGTTAGAAAAATATAAACTTGGACATTACATCTGGGTCTGATTCCAAAGGTCTTTCAGACGGGCTCCTCGAAGCAATATTTCCTTAAGTCCATATAAATTTATAAATGGGCAGTGATTTGGCAGGATATAATTTGGGGGTTTTTTATATTCTTTCCTTGAGTGTTTTAGTTATTGGTCCTTATTTTCTTCATTCTGCATAAAAGTCACTGAATATGTCTGGTTTTCCATCCCTTGGATATTTAGTCCGGGTGATGAAGGGAATTTTTCCCTTTCCTTAAAGACCTATGGATTTAGTAGCGCATGTATCAGTGTTGCTTACTCTGGTTTTATTTTCCAAGACACATGCTATAGTGCATTGTTTGACATATTGAATTAGTTCAGAAAAATATTCGTAAACTCAGAGTCCCAATCTCCAATGACTACCATTATCTGTTCAAATATTTTCATATTCATTTTCATGTTTGGACTAAAGAATTCAGTGTGATTCTCTCTCTTCTTTTTGGATGCCATAAGGAGTGGCCAGCCCTGGCCCGCAGCAGGAGGTTTGTGCAGAGGTGAGGGTGGTGGAGCTTTGCTGAGAAGGGCAGAGTCCCCTCCTGCCAGGCAGGTGGAAGACAGGGCTGTGCTTTGCTCTCCACAACACCATGGGGCAGGGGCTCGCTTCCAGCTGGTGATGATGAAGGTTCCCGCTCCTTCCTGGACCTTCTCTGGCAGCATCCTAGTGTGAGGTTGGGCCCCTCCTCTCAGTCTCCTTACTTAGCCTTTCCTGGTGGGCATGGGCTGAGGACATTTAGTTTATGTTTTCTGGTCAGAGTAGAGAAGTTATTTTCTCAAGATTCCTACCTTGCCAGTTTGTTCTTGCCTGGCTCTGTGGCTGGAGAAAGCCTTTTGGTTTGCTTCTGTGTCTATGTTCTGCCTGCATTTGCTGGCTTATCTAGGTGGCCAGCTTCTTCAGCTCCAATATCCAGGATGTATTAGAAAGAAGCAAATTCTGAAAAATATAGCACACATCATCTGTTTCCAGGGTCTTGTCTGTTGTCCTGTCACCACATTTCAGAGTACCGTGCTGGTTTTAAACCTGATGCTCAGTGCATTTACACGTACAGCCAGAGGAAGACAGAACAGAACAATCGCTCCATCCTCCCAGAGGCAAAATTTTCATATTCATTTCTAAAATAAGCAACTTGTATGGATGAAAACAATAATGATTCCACTACTTTCATTAATTACGAATGCCAGACATTAATTATGTAGTCAACCTCAAGGTGAAGCAATAGACAAAGGGGAGCTTGGAGAATAAACAAAATTCAACAAAAGGTTACCCAACAGGTGACAGAATGAAAACAAGTGATATTTGGAATAGTTCTTGAATATCTTTCAATAATATATTCTGGGGAATTTATTTTACCTGCGGCACAGAATAATTCTCTGGGCTTAGAAGCAATACTGTATAGAGGTTCAAGAGTGAAAAATAGTAGAGAATAAAGGGAAAAAAATAAGGAAAACTCCACTCAGGACCATAGAGAATTCCATGTGGCACAGGGAGGATGCTGGATTCATGGGTATGTTTTAGGCAATAAATCCTCACCTTCGCCTCTTTGCCTGTGGTGGGATGTTACAAACTACCTCCTGGCTACTCAGATATTAAAAAGAATGAAATCATGGCCTTTGCTGGCATGTGGATGGAAATGGAGAAAATTATGCTAATTGAAATTAGCCAAGCTCAGAAACTCAAAGGTCAAATGTTTCTGTTCAGATGTGGAAGATGGAGCAAAACAAATGAAAGGGTGAGGGAAGGCCAAGTAGATGTAATAGATTCATCAAACTTGGGTTAACAAATGAACTGGGGTAAGTTTGGCTAGGTGGGAGAGCAGGAGGGAAAGGGAAGAATGGGGACAGAAAAGGAGGGTTATAAAAACTGTATGGTATACTTTTCACCCCTGAGAAACTGAATAATTCCCATGCAGGCATTTAAAACTGGAAAAATAACAACAACAAAAAAATAATGTGTGTGTGTGTGTGTGTGTTTGTGTGTGTGTGTGTGTAATCAGGGGAGATCAGTGAAGAAAAGAAAAAGGGAGAGGGAGAAGGGAGGGGGACATGTGAGGAAGAAATGGGACCAAATTACATTGTCATGACGTGTGCATGCCTGAATGTGTAACAGCAAGTCCCTCCATTACGTAAGACTATAGCGCACCAATAAAAAAAAGGAAAAGAAAAAGAAATACCTTCTGTTGAGTCTTCAAAGAACACCTACCCACCTTGAAGTACACAATTCCTGATTGGTCAAAAACAGGAAAGAGACAACTTTGCTAAATTCGTTTACTCTGCAATTCCTAATATCTATTATCAATATTGAATTCAAATGTCAATACCAGTTTCTTCTCCTACCATTGCCCTTTTTGTTAATTAATAATCATTATTACAGTATCAGTCATCAATACTAATAAAATGTAGTATATATGGATGATTGATTTTTTGTTACTTTAAAGTAGGTTTATTGATGTATAATTTACATATCAATGAATCCCTCTGTTTTAGCAGTACAGTTCACCAGCTTTGAATATAAACTGTGCCACCATAGGCATAATCTAATTTTAGAGCATTTTCTATCACCTTCCTTCCTCCAGGCCCCTCCGCAGTCCATCTGCAGTGATTTCTCCATCTCACCCCAGCTCCAGGTCACCATAACACCCACCTTCTGTCTCTGCTTTTTCTGGGCATTATATGCAAATGGATCATATAATATGAGGTCTTTTGGACCCTGTGCCTCTTATTACCAAAATTGACATTATTGTTCTTGCTCTTTTTTTATTTATTGGGCAAATTTCTGGTATCATCAGGATATAATCATGTTTGATGTGAAATCATTGTTTCCTTTCCTTACTTTTTGCATGAATGTGTTTGTTATTCTTAAAAAATATATTTACTCTATTTTCTTCATTCACCAGTATTTATTTTGCAGTTAAGTGATATTTATTCTATATAATACATACTTAGAAATTATTTCATTCATATTTTAAATAATGAATGATGATTTAATTTCTCAAATGAAAAAAAAGAATGTCAACTGAAGTACAAAATAAGATAGTTTCCTGTATCATCCAAAGGCATTTATAAACCAGGACAAATAAGTTCATCAAAGAGGAAAGTGAACTTCTCTCTAGCACATATTGGAAAATATCTAAAGCAATGGATGAATTTAATAAATAAATGCATTTAAATTATGTTTTGCATCCATGTTCTGCATTCTTTGAAATGTTTCAAAACATCTTGTCAATAGGAATAGTATGATCTTAAGAATTCTGTGGGGATAAGATTAGTTCTGAATAACTCTAATAATCTAGGTATGAGAACTGGAGTGATCACTCAGCGGTTACGGCCCTTGCTGGCATGAGCGAGAATATGGGTTCGAACCCAAGCACCACATACACAATGAAGTGTGGGAGCAATGAAAGTCACACAAAAACTAAATAAAATTGCTTTTCTCCCTCTCTTTCTCTCTCACTCTCAAAGTTCCTCTCTCTTTTGAAAAAAAAAACTAACATAGAGATAAAAAGTCTTTGGAGTTTTGTTTCTAAGTCAGAAATACAGACCCGATCTTTAGAGAGTTTTCTTCTAAATGATAAATCCATTAGCACAGGCTGCTGACAGGATTTAGCCAGGCTCCCTGGAGGGTCAGGACCCAGGCTCTGCAGCCTCTTTCTCACACACATCACGTACACTTAATTGATAGTTAAAATGACAGAGTGCAATCTTGGACTGCTTGCAGAATTTTAATATCGGTTCTAATACCTGGGATCCTAAATTAAAATTTAACACAGGAGAAAGAAGCCATGACTTCCTGTCAAAAGAAAGGAAAGGGTTGGAGTTTTCAGAGTTCTATAAAATTTCTCGATTCCTCAAGAGGAATTTTACCAAGAAAAAATAGCAATTAGGTTCTTGGCTGGTTTTCTGGACTTCCGTTCATAATTACAGCACCGAATCCAGTCTGCACTTGCTGTCTGTCTGCTCCAGGTGAAAGCTCCTGGGATTCTTAGAGGTCCAGGGTAGAGGGTGAGAGGTGGATTTAAGTCACTGAGCTGAGCATTGCTGAAAGGTCAAGGACCTTTTTTTTTTCCCCTCTTGTTTTGGCTTTTAAAAGTCCTATTCTGGGCTGGAGTGGTGGCTCAGTGGTATCACACTTGTCTGGCATGTATGAGGACCTGAGTTCAAACCCTAGCACCACATACACAACTAAGTATTGGAGCAATGAAAACCAGATGAAAAACTAAATGAAGCTCATTTTCTCTCTCTCTCCCTCTCTCTCTCAAAAAAATAATCCTATTCTGAGACAGGAGGATCACAATTTCAAAGCCAGCCTCAGCAATATAGCACAGCCCTATGCATCTTACTGAGACCCTGCCTCAAAAAAAAATATATAAAAATGGGCTGAGATGTGACTCAGTGAATAAACAATCGTGGGTTCAATCCCCAATATAAAAAAATTAAAAATTCCTATTCCCATCACCATTCAGCAACATGTGCATGCACACACACACACACTCACACACACACCCTGACTTTGGTTACAAATTCAATGTGAAACTACAAATTCAAACTACCTGTAAAGCATCTCCATGAGGAAGGTTATACTGTGCTTTAACAAGCAATACCAGCGAGCCTCCTATTTATACACTGCTGAAATCCTAGCACAGCCAATCACCATCTTCACTATTATTAACAACATTAACATAAGGAAATTCTAACTTTTGTGAATTATCAGTATATACAAGCAAAGGGAAAATATCTTTAACTGTTTTTTTAAGAGAGAGGGAGAGGGTGAGAGAGAAAGTAAGAGAGAATCAACGTTATTTATTTTTTCACCTGGTCTTTGTTTCTCTGACACTTAATTGTGCATGTGGTGCTGGGTCTCAAACTCAGGTACTTGAGCAGGCCAGGCAAACACTTCAACCATGGAGCATGAACTAATTTAAAATATTATTAACATTATTATATATCTTTAGTGATACTAAGGATAGGAATCTCCTAAGATTGCTATTCTAACAACAAGATATTATAGGCATTTGTTTGATAATAGTAACAGTTATTCCTACTAGAACCCATCAGTTTTATTAGGGAAATTGCTTTTACAATGTCAGCATGTAGATTATGAATAAATAATATTTTTGCTCTTTTCTACATAGAAAATTCAGGTGTTAAGTGACTTTTTACAACCAGCTCTATGAGAACTAATGCATGTTTTCTTTTCTCTGTGATTTTTAAACATAGTTATTTCTCTACAAATCCTTATCCCAATCATGAAAACAAGTATGCTGAGGGAAGAAGCAAGTCTGATTCATGTTTGCATTTAATAAATAAGTATGTAGAAAAGTACATGTGTGGAATAAGTGAATGGCATTGGCTTTACTTTTATGATGTATATAAAAATACACAGTATCTCATTTCACTGTTACAGAAATGTGAACTCTGTTATCCTATTCCCTCTGTGAATGAGGGACAAGAACCAGAGAATGTAGTCAGCCCAGTGTCAGCCACTTTCCACCAAGGAACAGAAGCTAAGGCTGAAGCAATATAGACACCGGATCCTTCACTTTCCAAACGTGGACTGTGTGTGCGTACATACACACGTAGACACACGTATGTGCACACGGACGTGTGAATCAAGTGCTGCAGGGTTTTAAGCCAAGTGAGTGCTGAATTTCAATAACTTACATAAAATGGCTGTGTTTCCGCAACCATTAATTAAATTATCTTGTTCATCCACATCTTCTTCAATATTTAAAATATCAATTCCAATCTTCTTAATGTTTTGCTAAACAAATGGGAATAAAATAACAACATCTCACTGTGATCCCAAATGTATTTCTCAAATTATTAATGAGAAGAGTTTTTCTTCATATCTTTTTTGCCCACACCCTGTGCCTTTTATCCATGGGAGCTTCTGTTTCAAGCAGCAGGCAGCATGGGGGAGAGCACCTTTCTCCAGCACGTCAGCCATGCTTCCACATGCATTAAGATAGACCTAGATACAGATGAGCAGAGCTTCTTGCTTTAATATAGTCTACTAATAAAAAAATCAATATCCGGTGCCTTATTGTGCTTCATTTTTAAATTCCTTCCATCCAGGCTTGGTGGCTGTCATCCCAGGGGCTCAGTAGGCTGAGGCAGGAGGATCAAAAGTTGGAGGCCAGCCTCAGCAACATAGAAGGCCCTAAGCAACTTAGCAAGACCCTGTCTCAAAACAAAAAATAGAAAGAGCTGGGGATGTGACTCAGCAGTTAAGCACTCCTGGCCCAAACCCTGTACCAAAAAAAAAAAAAAAAAAGAAAACAAATAATTTCACACTCATTCATATTTTAGCTTTTTTTCTCTTCAATCAGCAAATATTTTCTGCTTCTTTTCCACGTGGTGAGCCCTGGGGGGAATACAGATCCTTATGGGCTGGATAAGGTCTCTGCACAGAACTAATTATTTACATTGATAAATGATATTGCACATATTTATGGGGTCAAATGTGATTGTTTCAATATGTGTATTCACTGAATAATGAGAAAATCAGAGAAAGCTGCACTTCCCTGTTCTGTGGTTGAAGCAACAATTTTGGTTTTGGTAACTTCTTAATTCACCTTGAATTGATTTTTACTGTGATATAGAATAGGACCAAACGTTCCTTTTTAAATTACAAATAACCATTTTTTTCCAACTCCATTTTGTTATGAGCTCTCCTTTCACCATCGTCTGTCACATATGAATTGTCTGCTTTAGAAGAGGTGGTGCTCCTTACTTCAGGCTATGATTCACATTTTCCTGGGAGTTTCTCTCCTCTACCAAGGTCTGCTGAGAGAAGCCCAGAGCCTAGGGTGCATCCTACAAAAGCAATTTAAAAGTTTGAAGGGGAGGAAACGGATCCTGGCGGAGGTAAATTGGTCATGTCTCTTCTGACTCTGTCCCACCATTCTTATGGCATAGAGAAAAGGAGTCCCCCCAGGAGGCTGGGACTTACCACGATGCTACAGCAGATGCTTGGAGACTTGGAAATCCACAGCATTGCAAGGTGAACCCGGGGCTCCCAGCAGGTCTCTGGGGTAAGCGACAGCTTGCTGCACCCAGGCTTCTCAGCTGCAGGTGCGGCATGGTTGAGGGAGTCTGAGGCTCACTGATTTACAGGGAATTCGACTTTGCCACAGTGAACCCTGAACTCAGACAGAAGCCCCGCACTGCACCCGGAGGATCCTAATTCGCCTGCAGAGCCTCAGGGCATCACAGCATCTCTTGGGTGTTTAGGAGGAGAAAGGACGGTTGTCATTCTTTAAGGGTGAGAGAGCCAGGAGTGCTTTCCTCAGCCCACTCAAGACTCAGCAGCCCCTAGGGTGCTCCAACTGAGCTGGAGACTGTCAGGACCTAAAGCTGCCTAGCCCAGGGGTCTCTGCCTTGGGAGAAAGGAATGAGAATCCAGGTCACTCCTTTGTTCTACCCCAATTCGGGTGTCCCTTTGACCAAAATCAAAAACAGATTTCTACACAATTCTGCCAGGACCTTGCGGACATTCAGAAGTTGAACACAGAACTGCAGCTGTGGGAGGAGCCCAGACTTCTACCAGCCCAGCAGGATTCCAGGTGCAGCAATCCAAGCTTAGCCCGGTCCCCCTCTCTACCTAAATCAGAGGGCCCTAGAAGGAAGAAGATCCTAGAAGAAAATATTTCAATCTCTGAATGATCACTGTCTACAGCCAAGAATAACCCAGCAAAACTCAGCCTCAAAATCAAATGGGCAATTAGAACATTTCACAATTAGATAAAACTAACAGCATTCATTTACAGAAAACTAGCCATTACAAAGAATTTTCCAGGGGCTAGAATGGTAGCTTGGCAGTTAAGACAAGTTAAGTACTTGTCCAGCATGTGCAAGTACACAGGTTCAAACCCCAGTACCCACATACACAACTAAGTGTCAGAGCAACAAAAACCATGTGAAAAACTCAATAAAACTTTATTCTCTCTCCCTCTCTCCCTCTCTCTCTCTCTCTGTCCTTCTCTTTAAAAAAATAAAAATAAATAAAAAACAAAGAATTCTCAAATAAAAACTCCAGAGTGAAGAACAATCAAACAATCCTCAAAATCCACAAACAGAGGAAATTCAATAAAAGCACATGCTGTCAAAAGACAACCAAGACAGGGGCTGGAGTGGTGGCTCAGGAGTTACAGCGCTTGCCTGGCATGCCTGAGTATGCGGGTTTGAACCTCAGCACCACATACATAGTGAAGTGTCGAGAGCCACATGAAAAACTAAATAAAAATTGTTTCTGTCTTTCTCGCTCTCTCTCTGTCACTGCTCCTCTTTCTTTAAAAAAAAAAAGACAACCTAAACAGCATAGAATTCTCTAATAAAACACAATGACTATGAACCACAACCACATAATTATGCTAACACATTGTGAATAATCTCAATGCACAAATCAAAATACAAGGATTAGCAGATTGGATAAAAACACGAAATTGAAACCATTTTACAGCCAAAGACATCAACCAATTGAGGGTGATTTCAACCATTAACCAATCAGAAAAGGTAAAGAAGGCCACTTTGTCATAGTAAAGGGAAGATATAACAATAGTAAATCTCTATGCTCCAAACACCAACACTCCAAAGTATGTGGAAAAAATACTCCAGTATATAAAACCCCAAGATGATAATAATGGGAGACTTTAATACTCCTCTATCATCAATTGACAGATCATTAAAGCTAAAAAATAAAAAAGAGATCTCCAACCGAAACAACTCCAAAGGTCAAATGGACTTAACAGACATTTGCAGAATATTCCACCCCAAATGGGCTGAGATTGCCTTCTTCTCAGCAGAGCATGGATTCTTCTACAAAATAGATCATATTCTAGTTCACTAAGGAAATCTCAGCAAATATAAAAAAGTAGAAATTACCCCACATATCCTGACAGACAATGATGCCATGATTCTAGCAATTAACAGCACAAATTATAACAGAAGACATGGAGAAAGAATAATACCCTATTAAATTAAGCATAGATCCAAGAAGACATGAAATTAGAATTGAACAAATTTTTGGAAGTGAGTGAGAATGAAAACACATTTAGAAACCTCTAGGAGAGCATGAAAGCATTCTTAAGGGGAACATTCATAATAGTGCCTACTTTAAAAAACAGGAGAGATCACAAATAAATAATCTTATGCTCCATCATAAATCCCGACAAAAAAAATCTAACTCCAAACCCAGCAGAAGGAAGGAAATAATAAATATCAGAGCTGAAATCAACAAAACTGAGAACAACAACAACAACAAAAAAAAAACAATAAAAGGAATTGAAGAAACAAAGAGCTGATTCTTCAAATAAATAAATAAAATTGACAGACTCCCTAGCCAATCTCATTAAAAGAAGGACGTAAAGGAAGCAAGTCACCAACAAAAAGGGAGTAATCACCACTGACCCCACCGAAAGAAAATGGGTTATCAGAACCTGCTTTGAAAAACTGCATTCCTCTAAATTAGATAATCTGGAAGACATGGACAAGTTTCTAGACACATACACCATTCCCAAATTAATGGAGAAATGTATTAAAATCTTAAATAGCCCAAAAATGGGCACCCAAACCAATATAGCAATTAAAAGCCTTCCAAAGAAGACATGATCCATTCTGCTCTGAATTGTACCACATCTAAGAGGAGGAGCTAACATCTCTCCATATTAAACTATTCCAAGATTTTGAAAAGAAGGGATCTATGCAAAACAGTTTTTATAAAGCAACCATAACTCTAATACCAAATCCCAACAAAGACACATCACAAAAGAGAACTACAGATGTCTATCCCTGAAGAAATTTGACACAAAGATCCTTAATAAAGTTCTAGCAAAGCACATCAAAAAGATAATTCATCATGATCAAGTGGGCTTCATTCCAGCAATGCAAGGCTGGATGAACATATGCAAATTAATAAATGGTAATTCATCATTAGCAGAAGTAAAGACAAAAATCATATGATCATCTCAATTGATGCAGAAAAGGTCTTCAATAAGCTCCAACACCCATTTATGCTCAAAACTCTGGAGATGATAGAGATCAAAGGAATTTATCTTAACTATGTGAAGACCATATATGACAAACCCTCAGCTAGTATAATACTCAATGGAGAAAAAGTAAAAGAATTTCCACTAAACTTGGCAACAATACAAGGCTTCTCACTGCTTACTCTCACCTCTTTTATTCAATATAGTCCTCAAGACCCTTAGCCAAAGAAATTGAGTAAGGAAAGGGAATTAAAGGGATAAAAATAGGAAGAGAAGAAATTAAGCTATCCCTTTTGCTGATGACATGATCCTATATCTGGAAGACCCAAAAAACTCCACCAGAAAACTCTTTGAGTTTATAAACCGATTTAGCAAAGTGGCAGACTACAATATCAATACCCATAAAAAATAGCTTTACTTAATAAAAGGGCAGAAGAAGAAATCAGGAAATCAGCTCCATTCATGATAACTTCAAAAAAATACTTGGGAAATATCTAACAAGGAAAGTAAAAGATCTATAGAATGAAAAGTATTGAACATTGAATGAAGAAATTGAAGACCTGAGAAGATGGAAAGATGTCCCATGTTCTTGGTTAGGCAGCATTAATACAATTAAAATGGCCATTCTGCCAAAAGTTCAGTACAGATTCAATGCAATGCCATTCAAGAAACCAATGTCACAATTCACAGATATATATATATAAAAAAGCAATTCTAAAATTCATTTGGAACAATAAGAAACCCAGAATAGCAAAAATATTACTAAGCAAGAAAGACAAAACAGGTGGATTTGCAATAACATATATAAAATTGTAATATAGAGCTATAGTAATAAAAACAGCATGGTATTGGTATCAAAATAGGCATGAAGACCAATGGAATAAAATAGAAGACTCTGAGACAAACCCACAAATCTTTAAACATCTGATATTTGACAAAGGGGGTCAAAATATAACATGGAGTAATTTCAGCCAGTTCAACAAATGGTGGTGGACAAACTGGATAGCCACTTGCAGAAAGCTGAAATAAGATCCTTATCTCTCACTTTGAACAAAAATCAAATCAAAATGGATCAAGGAACTAGGAGTTAAACAAGCTACCATACAACCACTAGGAGAAAAATTAGGAGCAACACTCCAGCATATGAAAGGAGGGAATGACTTTCTCAACAAGACCCCCAAAGTGAAAGATTCAAATTCACAAATCAATGAATGGGATGCCATTAAGCTAAGAATCTTTTGCTCAGTCAAGGAACTGGCCCAAACTGTCAAGAGAGAACATACAGAATGGGAGATAATCATGACCTGTGATTCCTACAACCAGGGACTAATAACTAAAATTTACAAAGAAATCAATAAATTTGATATCAAAAACACCAAGAATCCAATCAATAAATGGGCCAGAGAGCTAAACAGAAACTTCTCAATAGAGGAAATTGAACAAACCAATGAATACATGAGAAAAAATAAGTGTTCTAAATCACTATTAATCAGAGAAATGCAAATCAAAATTACAGTAAGATATCACCTCACTCCAGCCAGACTGTCATTTAGAGCTGTTATGGGGGAAATAAATATAAAGGAATCAAGAGACTTGGGTGTGGGCCATGTGGGGGTGACTCCGATTTAGGATCAAATGCATATCACATTTTCACTTTATATGCATTTATGATTGTACAACAACACAACTCCTTCATAAAAATAAATAAAGATAAGTTTGATGGGGGAAAGAATGGAAATAGACCAGAAGAGAGAAATTCAATGTTCAATTAATAATAATATTACAAAATAACATTATTTGGTACATAATAGTTTATTATTTCTAATACTCTCCAAAACAACTCTTTTGCATTGGAAATCGACACTTTTTAAATTGTGATTGACAGTCCTAGGGTTCTGGAGTAGCAGTCATAGATAAACTCATGTTTGAGGTTAAGTCTCTCCACACCTGATTTCCTTTATTTGTCTTGGGAGAAACTTTTGTCCTGACTTTACTCCTGTGGATATTTCAGCAGAGATGTGTTCTTTGGATCTGCAGTGAGGGGCGGTCAATGATCAGACCAAGCCACAGCTGGAAACGAGGCTGGAGCAGAACTTACCAGAGCTCCTGTCTTGCCCTCTGTCCCAGACAATAGTCACCTGGAACCCAGCACTGCACACTTTCAAATGTCTATTGCTCTCCTTGCTGTTTAGAAAGTGCATTTTTAGGATTAATAATTGCATCTTATGCCTGGGGTATTTCAAATATGTGCAGTATTTCACTTGAGCCTCACTCCATTCCCGAGTCAGACATTATCCTAATTTCACAAATGAGGAAACTTGGCAAGATACTCTTCATCATCACATAGTGGAACTTAGGTTAGGACCGAAAGTCCTCGTACTTAAGGTGACACCATGGATGCTGTCACCTAAAAATGTTTATATGGTGACTAGCACTATGCGTTCATTAAGACATTTTCTGCCAATTTCTTGAATTCTCTGCCCTATGGTCCTTTATAATTTGAGTCAATTATTTCTCTCCAGTGTTATAAGTGTCAAATTTTGAGAGCTTTGTCATAACCCAAACATCACCAGCATGGTATCACATATCTGACATCTCAGCAGTACAGGAGGTTAAGGCAGGAGGATCGAAAGTTGAAGGCCAGTCTCAGAAACTTATCAAAATCCAGTTATAAAATGCAATAAAATAAAAGACACTAGGGATGTAGCCCTAGGTTCCATCCCCTCTACCATGAAAAACTAAACTAAAATAAAAAATCCAAGTATCATATTTAATGAAAAACTGAGCACAGTGTGTATTTTAAATTTTAAAATGTGAAATATTAAAGCTACTTAAATCATGCTAACTTTCCCTCAGAACCTCCATAAATTCATCTAATTATTTATAATTAAAATGTCCTACAAATTTCTGTTGAAACACAGCATTCCCCACTTCTACACCATGCTGAATAATTTTCTATTGAGGACATGAACTCTGGTGCTTCAGAATCATGACACATTCATAAAACACAGTGCCTTGAGGAGGGGTCGTTTCCCACACCCGCACTTGAGCTCAAATTCTGTGACCGAGTTCCTAAGATAATGAGACTGGAGAATCAGGTTTTGAAATACCTAGAACATCTGTCCCATTCTTATAAGCATCTGTATCCTGGTAAATAATTGAAGTGGAAGAGCTAACAATAGGCCCCAGAACGCAGTCATCAGAGTGCACATTGTTCTGGATGAAGGGGAAATTCTGGTGGCTTCCCACACCCCCCAGCCTCCCATGGCAGAGGGGAAACCCAGGCTCTCCAGTCACTGCCTTCTTATGCGGCCATCAGTCAGTAAGAGATGCAGGCAAATTCCCCGCCCGGGACCACTACAGATCCTGTTAGTTCCACGCAGCTGTACCGTGCCCAGGACCTTCCACTCCACCCTGGGCAGCACCATTCCTGCCGATTGCCCCAGCCTCCTTCAGGACCAGTAGAGATCCTGCTACGTGTCCCCGACTCTTCAGAGCTGTCAGCCCCGAGTGCACACTGGGTGCCCTGAGTGGGTAAGTTCTACCAAATCCAACTCTCCAAATGCTCGTCAGTAACTGCTGCAGGCGTGGAGCTCTCTAGGCTTCAGTGTCATCCCTGAGACCAAAGCAGGTGCCTGTGTCTGAGATTCTGACCCGTGAAATCCACCCTTCCTCTCCTGACCCATCGTCCCTCTCCTGGCACAACCCTCCCTCCTCAAGCTGCATGGATAAGCAGCTTCTGCTGCCACACATGCGGGCAGCTGTCTCCACCTCCCACTGGCCAGACCCTCTGCTGGCCTCCAGACAGGTTCCTTCTTCATTCCCTTGGGATGTACACAGCAGAGCATCCTCTGTAACTGCAGACATGCTTCAGAGCTGTGCTCATTCAAGAAGAGAAGCAGGGAGGGACATGTTGAAACGATTCCACTGGGAAGCAAAGGAAGAGCCCAGCAACTTATGAGTCCTCGTAGCTACTGGTTCTGGTGGGACTCAGACTCAGCCCAAATGTTCACACCTACAAGATGTGCAAGAAACCCAGAACGAGGTAACACAATTGTGGGGACTGTTCAGCACAGGAAA
The DNA here is from genome assembly GCA_004027875.1 of Aplodontia rufa. Classification (NCBI taxonomy): domain Eukaryota; kingdom Metazoa; phylum Chordata; class Mammalia; order Rodentia; family Aplodontiidae; genus Aplodontia; species Aplodontia rufa. Next base: position 14,652 of record PVKS010030879.1, read on the forward strand.
CCACCAAGGGGTTTGTGCCGCAGAAGCCATGTGCTGCACGCCAGGTCTTGCCTCCCACTTCCTCTTCCACCAGCTGAGCAGCCTCCACCGTCCTCCTGCAGAGGTTGGCCAGGAACCACTGACCATTCGGTCCCTGAAGCTCCCCTCCACTCACTGCTCGCAAGTGCTGGTCTCTGCAGGGAGAGCAAGACAGCCTCTCCCTGACTTTGAGGGAGTGAACCTTGAGCCTACACGTAAGATTACACTTTTAGAATCCTCAAGTACACTCTGGTCTGGGTCCCAAACATCAGCAGCATGACGGCTCCTCAGATGACTCTAATTGGAGTGGGAACATCTGTCCTAGGTAAGAGGCTCAGTGCCTCTTACGCCCAGGATGGTACGGCATGAGTAGCTGCTGAGCTGATTGAACACATGCATGACTAGCACACTCACTCAAACTGCAGAGAAGATTAATGTTTGTACAACTAGAAGGTGATAACAAATTTATAGGAGACTAATTACATAATGTGAGAAACTAACATGTTTTCAGTGAATCATCAAAAGTTATGAAACATGTATTCCCAAGAAAAAACAAGTTTTGACAATGTTGACCAGTGAAACGCCTTCACATGCCTCAGTTATAGAAAATGTCACCAAGTATTCAGCTCAATGCTGTTTTTAAGTTATTGTATTTAACCCCTTAGGTGTTCTAGATTTTTTAAATTTCCTATCATTTTTACATGTGTCAACATAGTAAGAGGACATTTGAGTGAAAGGTGCACCCACCCGTGCAGCTTTGAAAGATGCAAATAACAGGAAAGTAGTTATCACTTTTAGAGTTCGACATTTCTCAGCATCATGTATGCCATTCAAAGACAAAATTTGGTGCTTTCGCTTTCCCTACATAATTCTGCATTAGCTTGGAGCAGTAGCCACATATTCTTTGTGTTTATCCTGGGTGCAGAGCCAAGAAAATGCCTGAATGCAGTGTGATCAGATGTCTGCCCTCATCAGATGGAGCAAGTGAGGATGTCGAGTCGCAGAGGTCCCCTTGCGCCCTCAGCCTCCGGGGTTGGCGCACCCGCCTGGTGGAGGCCCTCATCTTCCCCAGGTGCAAAGCCTTTCACAAGCACTTGTGTCTTAAGGTAACCATTACTTCACATGTACTTGAACATGAATATTTTAGAATCAAACTTTTGACATTACAATAAAACAGGAGCTTTATAATAAATAATTTGAATTTTTATGCAATAATCTTTCAAAGAAATATTAATTTGTATAAAGAATTTCTGTTTATTCCACAAATATGGTATTAAAATAAATGAGTGGTTACAGCTGCTTTGTTCTTGTTAGAAAAAAAAAATAGTGGTGCAAAGAATGTTTTTTCTAGTCCCTTAGGAATTTCCAAGCACACGGTACAATGTTATTAACTACAGTCTCATGCTCCGCGTGGATCTCTTGAGCACACTCCCTGTCTCTAACCACAACTTTATACCCTCTCATCAACACTTCTCTGCCTCCCCACCTCCGCTGCGGTAGCCCCAGCCCCACTATTCTACTCTCCCCACTTATGATTTCTTCTTTTTTTAGGTTCCACATATAAAATTTTTAAATTGCCCAGTATTTTTATGTATTCTTATAAAACATGCATTGCCTCACATACTTGCCAGGCAAGTGAGGCAATGCATCTGTTAATTAGCTTGGTTTAGCCGTAACCACATGCATCAAAGCTGCATGTTGTATATTGTAAATATGCACAAGTTTTTTGTCAAATAAAAAAATAATTTTAATGGGCTGGAGTGGTGGCTCAGCAGTTACCGCACTTGCCTGGCATGCGTGAGGACACGAGTTCAAACCCCAGCATCACGTACACAACAAAGTGTCGGAGAAATGAAAATCACATGAATAACTAAATAAAAATTGCTTCTCTCTCTCTCTCTCTGTCTCCCTCTTTCTTTAAAAAAATAAAATAAAATAAATTTGAAGTTGAGCATTTTTTGTACCTTACACAGCAAATTAGGAGCAAATCTGTCACATGTCAACTGACAAAAAAAGTTATGTTGATACACCTTATTTTACTGACCTTGTGTAGTCATAGATCTTGTTCCCCTGGCTCCTCTTTATATTGTGATATTTCTGCATAAAATATCAATTGTTTAATTACAGTAATGTTTAGATATAATAATTATACAATCAATTATTAAATTATAACACTGTGAAACAGACTGTGGCCTTGGAATGCTGTAAGAGGCTGTGCAGATGTTTGTACACCTCTGTGTGAATATGGACACTCACCTGTGGGATTAAAGCCATTATCAAACAGGAAAATCTTGCAATGCTATAGACAGTGACTTTTATTCACAATACAGTGTAGGTTTATGTTTTTTGTTAAAATACACGTTTATTGTAGAAAATGCCATTTACAAACAATAAAAAAGAAGCTTTCTTATAATTCATAATATTTTTCCCAAAGGGAACATCATTTATGGATGAAACCCAGGCTGAGAGCTGGAACTATGTGCACTGTGTCCTTCTCTGGCTTGGGGGGCTTTCTCCCCACATGGCTCATGGTCTTATATGAGCTGTCCTGCACAGCTCATGTGATAGGCAGTGCAGAGTGTTCAGAGGTGCCGTGATTAGACTGTAAGAGCTGGAACCTCATCAGCGGGTTAAGCAATTGGCTGGATTGATAATTTGAGTGGAATACATGTGGTGACGGTAGGCTCTTGTAGGGGTGTGGCTCCTCCATCTCTCTGTGCTTCGTGGTGCCTGAGCTGAGCCGCTTACCCCTGCCAGGCCCTTCAACCCTGATTGTTTTGCCTGACCTCAGGCCCACAGCAATGTAGTCCACTGACCATGGACTGATCCTCTGAAGCCATGGGCCAAAATAAATGGTTCCTCCTCTGAGCTGTTCTCGTCAGGTATTTTGCTAACAGTGATGAAACACACACCTTCACCAACATGCCTTCATCTTGTCCAGAGTGCCCACCCCTTGTCCAGGGACTTGTATGTGTCCTGGCTCGTGGCTGAGGCTGTCTGCACAGACTGGGCTCCTCTGTAAATGCAGAACTTAAGGACTGAGACAGCATCACCTCACAGCAAATGAAGGAGGCCAACAGGGAGTCACTACAGTGCGTGGATTGGTGGTAACACTTAATATTTAAAATGTTACTCTTGCAAAAGTGTGAGGCTCCTCTGGAACCTCTGTGAAAAAAATGCGTATGCAAATGCAGGCTTTTTTTTTATAGTGAATTGGTGTGCTATGGTGTGGATCTAGAATGTTTGCCAAAGACTCATGTGTTAAAGGCTTAGTCCCCAGTTCAATGATGTTCAGTGAGGCTTTGGGAAAATGATTGGCTCACGAAGGGTCCAATCTCACATTCAGATCAATCCACTATAGACTGAATGCTTAATTGCATTATTATTATGGTGGAAGCCATAGGAGGCAAAGCCTAGTTGGAGGAAGTGGTTCACTAGGAAAGTACCCCTAAGGGCACCTTTTCTCCAGGGCACCTTCCTTCCTCTCTCTTTGCTTCCAGGTCACCACGAGGTGAGCAGATTGCTCTAACACTTCCTCCCCACTGTGAGCTTCTGTCTTACCACAGGTCCAAAACAAGGAAGCTGGCTGACCTTGGACTTAAACTATGTGCCAAAATAAATCTTTCCTCCTTTCTCAGGTGTAAGCATTACAGAATGTTCCCTACATACCTGGCTTAATGATTTCCCAATTCTTAGTAAGAAATCAATATCTGGTTGAATTATATGTGTGGTTTAAAATATGAAGACATGAATTCACATGGGGGTATTGTAAATGAAAGAATCCAGTTTAAAGAAACAGGAAGAAAAGGGATGTGTGTTTGATCATTTTATTATGTGAACAACTTCAGGATAATTGCTAGAATCCAGGAGGGACTTGGTAGCCAAAACTGACCAGATCTCGAGGGATCCATAGAAGGACAAGAGATGTCACAGCCACATCTTCTATATCTTCTTACATAGTGATATTTAAGATAATCTTAGAAAGCACATATACTTTTATATAAATGAATTTTATCAAACTCATTCAAATATATACATAAATATGTAGCATAAAAGCTGTATCAATTTATATCTGTTTCAGTGCTAAATTTCTATACATAACACATTGAGCTCTGCAACAGCCTGTATTAAGTAGGTTAAGCAAAAAATATTTTATAAGGTTAAAATACATACAGACTCTTAAATTCTATTTGAAATCAAGTGAGGAAATTAATAAAGAAGTAGGTATCTATGATAAAGTTCACTGAAATGTTCTAATGAGTTCATCTTTGCCATCAGTTTGATGATAAGTGCTATTGTATTATTTTACGGTCTGAATTTCTAAGGTTATTTTATAGTTGGGAAGAAATTAGTGTCAGAAAGTGCAAGAAATATCAAAATATTCAACAGTATGAGAATATCCTGTAAAAGATGGCTGGAGCTCAATTTCTTCTTCATATACAGCCACGTGCTTTCCTGTCACTTGGAGAAGCTGAGCTACAGATACTTCCTGTGTCTGCACAAAAATATCTAACCCTTGGGCTTTGGAATGTTTAGTTGCCAAAAATCATTTTTTTGCATCATCTCTGATTTTGTATTGTATTACCACTGTGGGCTCAATAATTGGATTTTTTCTTTGCATGGTGTGGGAACAAAGATGAATGGCTTGAACAAGAAAAGCTTGAATCCTTGTGATTCTTTCAAGTTCAAGATTTCAAAGATCCTTGAGAGAAGTAAAACTTCCCTAGTGAATCTAGCTGAGATTTTATTCTTATTCAAACCTGCTTCCACACATTATCTCTCATCCTTTATTCCTGCACCAGTCTAATATAAAGCCATTTCTCTTGAATGAAATACTTTGATTTTCAGCAAAAGAAATATTTTTAACTTACTTTTGCTTCATTCCCAAATGGAAACTGAACCCGCCATCAAAGTTAATCTCTTCCACCCACAATAACCCGTGTATCTTTTTTTCTTCATTTCCCAGAAATCAACGGTTCTTGGTTGAACAGAAAGGAAAATTTTCAGATAGCCAGTTTCAAAGAGAGAGAGAGAGAGAGAGAGAAAGTAAGACAAACCGATATATTCTGTACCAAATAATCCCACTGGGGCAAGATGTTTAGTTTCAGTGCAGTTTCACAAATCTATTAAAAGTTGTTTTACTGTAGTAGCCCCAAGGGATCCTCACCCTCATTTAATATTTGTTGTTGATTCAGACTGAATTCTTACAAAACTAAACTTTCCTCACATGATCTTCAAGAATTGTTTACTATTTAAAACAAATTATATGATTGTTAATTCTAATTATTCATCACTTTATCAAGAAATATACCTATTTCCTCCTTTGTAAGAACAGCAGGTTACAATGATTATCTTTAAGTTTTCTATCAGACCTAATCTATAATTATTCTTTTTTTTACATACAAGTACAATGTTAGGGGTATACAAGATCTTTTCTAGGAATTAAAAAAAAAGAAAGACAAGGCTGGAGGTATTTTTAAGTGCTTAGGGTTAAAATTAGTGGAAAATCTTCTAGAAAATGGACCGGTATGTGGAGGAGCGGTGCTTGGTCCTCTTCATTGGGCACTTGTGGTCTTCCTCTTACCTAGTTCAAGCTCTACCTGATGCTAACCCCTCCTAATCTAAGGAAACAGCACAGTGCAGGCCATTCCCTCCCTTGACATCTGCAGTCGCTTGTCGAAGCCTCTTGGATGTTACGCCTTCACTCAAAGCATGGCTAAAGTGGGTCTCCTTCATGAAGCCCAGACCATTCCACGCTGCTTCATAGTGCAATTATCTGTGACCTGCTTTTAATTCCCCAGAAATTTAAGTTGATCTTTCACAGGGACTAAAATTAGTGACTCTTCTTCATTTTATTTTTTCTCTCCTCCCTTGCCTTAGCTCCTAATACAAAGGACGCAGTGGTTGTTTTAAGGATTGCACAGAGAATCGACATGCCGCAGCCCCACTCCTTTTCTCGGGACTTCTTTGCATTTGGTAGGTAGGTGGGAGATCACAGGGCACATGGCATTCAGCAAGCAGTCATGGAGTGAATGCCTTGAATTCAGACGCGTCTGTTGTAGAACAAATATACGTATTTTTATTATTTCTGATTATACAGACCATGAGTTTTCCTTGTTTCTTAATGAATTTTATAATTTGTTCTACAACATATTTTTTAGAGATTTTGCTGTTTATAGGTACTTTTTGATACCCTACTCTATATAAAGTGAATATTTTTGCAGAAAAATAAATCCAAAAGTGCATGTAGTAGATCAAAAGACATGAATGTTTTCAACGAACGGATTCCTGTTGAAGTGTCCATCTAAACTCAGCACTAATGGATGCGAATCCCCGCTCCTACCCTCTGGAAACTCAGCACCATTCCCAGCTGGGGAGGGAAGACGTGGAGGACCCTGTGGCTTGTGTCTGTCTCGTGTTCCTCACCATGGTCATTTTTTTTTAAGAGAGAGGGACAGTGAGAGAGAGAAAGAGAGAATCATCTTTATTTAGTTTTTCATGTGGCTTTCAGTGCTCTGACACTTAGTTATATATGTGGTGCTGGGGTTTGAACCTGTGTCCTCACGCATGCCAGGCAAGCGCCATAACCGCTGGGCCATTTCTCCAGCCCCACCATGGTCATTTTTATTTCTTTTCTTGAGTTGTTCCTATTATGAATCTTCCATCGTAACGTTTGTCTTTTTTTTTTTTTTAATTTTAAGGATTATTTGAGGCTGGAGTGGTGGCTCAGCGGTTGGAGCACTTGCCTAGCATGCATGGTTCAAACCCCAGTACTACATACATAACTAAGTGCCAGAGAAACAAAGGCCAGATGAAAATATAAAAAGTTGATTCTCTTAAAAATCAAAAAACAGGGCCGTTCCTGTATTACGAGTATCGGTCTTCTGTTCAGTACGCTGCACATGCGTCTTCCCTTTTTGCATTTAACTTTGTTTCCAAAGTCTTTGGCACCATGGAAATTTCATAGTATGTATTAAAATTTACCAATAATTTACTTGTGACTTTTTCATCAAACTTCCATATCATAAGATATAATATCAATATTGTAATTTTTTTGTTTGTTTTAGAACATCAACACCTTTGATTTAGGAAATTCAAACATTTTGAAATTTGTACCCTGTAGGGTAATATTCATGTATACTATAATACTGTCACTAAATAAATATATTTAATAATAAGTATATTGTTAAATAAAATAGGGGGGCAAAGGTTGTTTTCTAAGCTATACTGTTACTGCACCTGAAGGAATTTAAATAAATAATGTCATACTGAAAGTGGAGTTTCTATAGCCTCTGAAGGAAAAGGAAAATAGACTTAATTGTCTTAATTATAAAGGGGTCATGTGACCCTGTTGATTCTTAATATGTTCATATTTTTGGATCAATTAACCATTGGTGAAACAGGTTTTTGTCAGTCTTTGAACCATTGAAGTTAAGGGTACAGAAATCAAGCGCACATTTTCGGACTTCTGTTGATAGAACAGGAGTATGGTTAGCTCCTTTGAAGCAGAATGTTTCTTTAGATCTGTTTTTTAAAGAGTCTAGTACAGCAGCTGGAGCAGTGGCTCGGTGGTTACGGTGCTTGCCTGGCATGCGCAAGTACATGGGTTCGAACCCCAGCACCCACGTACACAACTAAGTGTCAGAACAAAAGCCATGTGAAAAATTCAATAAAAATTGATTCCTTCTGTCTCTCTCTCTCTCTCTCTCACTGTCACTGCCCTTCTCTCTCTTTAAAAAAGAGTCTAGTATACAAGAAACACTGCTACCTCTGTCCTTCTCAGTACCTAAGCCTCACACACGCCCACACATCGTATCCCAGTGTTTTCAATTCCATCTTAGAACTGCATGCCCATAGAGCTTTCTGGCAAAACTCGGTCCTTATTTTCAAATGGCTTCTAGTTAATACAGGGAAATCACTGAATCTCAAATCCCTTTTATTTTTTACTGTCACATTAAGCTTACACAAGGAGTAATTACAGTGGGGGTCTTGAGTTAGTTTGTATTGCTTGGAAAAAGCCAATTATTAAATTATCATGAATTTTGCAAACTGGTCATGAAACTTGTGGTAGTTTAAATTGGCCTTTGTTCTGCACTGTTCTTGCTCCTGTAATAAAGATTCAATAAAAAAAAAATGTTGAAAGAAGCCTCAGATACCACAAAATACCTTCTAACTAGCCATAGAAAGAAGAATTATGGTTCAATGTCATTTTAATATTTTTGTATTTTATTTCATGTTTTCAGAAATACTTATTCATGGAACTGTATGTATTAAACATTTGTTAATCACAGATAATTATTGGTTGTGTTAAAGGAAAATTCATTGTCTTAAAGAACATGTTAATAAAGTATTCCAAAAATAGTTTTTGCTACCTTTCTTATTTTTTACTGTTTTTTAAATTTTTATTAAGGAGTGGAATTGTTGTATAATTGTTAATGCATATAAAATAACAATATGATATGCATTTGAACCTAAATCTTAGTTACCCCCACATTGCCCATACCCCACTCTCTTGATTCTTCTATATTACACCCCTATAAGAGATATAAATGTCCATATATATATATATATATATATATATATGACTGTAAATTTTCCAGAATTAAATGATTGTATAAGTATAATTTGACTTCTTTTCTTTCTTCTTTCCCCTCCTCTCTCCCTCTGTCTTTCCCGTGTTGCTAGTTTCATGATGTGAGGGTGCTAAATTATGCTTGAGCATGCTGGGATGTTTCCCTTCTTTTTAAGGGTGAGTCATGATTTCTGCCAGGTAAGTAATAGAGGTGATTGAATTCATCTCAACACCTTCCTGTATCCCAGAAGAAAGTGTAAGCTAATAAACACACACTTGGGACCCAGAAGCTGGTTGTATGTGTTACTTATTAGCAGGGCTATTTCAGTGACAAGGTCACATAAAAAGTGAAGATTTATGCTTCTATTAATTTGTGTTTGCAGTCACTTAACATGGTTATAAAATTGAAATTTACAGATCCTAACAGATCTCAAAGGTGCTTTAATCCCAAAACAGTAAATACAAAGTCCTGGGAATCCCTCAAATAAGAAAGAGAGTTGCAGACACTTATGTTTTCAGGGCAAGTGTTCTTGTGATTAAATGAGAAACCATAACTATTTTATTGTTAGCATTTATCTACCAAAATTAACTGAGAGTGCAGTTAAAGAACACTTTTCCTTCCACTTAACTTACAACTCTGCTCACATAAATAGCATCACTGTAATGACAGTAGTGTCAGTTGGAAATCTGCTGGAATTTTTGTCTGAGAGAGGGAAAAAAAGCA
>PVKS010030880.1:0-23969 GCA_004027875.1 Aplodontia rufa
AGTTATAAAGGGAAAGGGAAGGGAGGGATAAGGGAGGGTAATTGGGGGGGGCACTCCTGGGGATAATTGCAATATCCAGAATATTTACACATTATATACACATTTTATATTATTTTGTTAAAATCTTGTAAGGTTGTTCAATAATAAAATTTAAAAAAAAGTGCTTGGATTAGTTATTTTCCCTGCTATGTGGTTTTGTTATCAAACTCCTGTGGAGTTATATCTGTTTCTGTTTGTATTCAATTTTAGGACTTCTCCCCAAATCTTGCAGATTTAATTTAATTTTATAAATGTGCAAAATTAACATGGTTGCAAAGTCAAAGTAGCATAAAAATGTATACGTAGGTCTCATTTCTCCATCTTTCCTTTCTAGGAATGAAGCTGAGCATTTAAAAGGTATTTAGGATTTCCACTGTGAAAACTAACCAATTTTATTGTTTCAAAGTGCTTATCTTTACTGGAATCAAATTTTGTAAATTGTACTTTCCCAGGAAATCATCCTTTCACTTAATCTTTTTTTTTACTTCTTTGCGTAGACTTGTGCAGAGTAATCTACTACTATTTCCTGAAGCTTCTCTTTTCAGCCGAGTGTGGTCACACATGCTTGCAATCCGAGTGGTTTGGGAGGCTGAGGTATGAGGTTTGCAATTTTGAAGCCAGCCTCAGCAATTATTGAGGCCTGAGTAACTTAGCAAGACTCTGTCTCAAAATAAAAAAATAAAAAAAAATGTTCTGGGAATGTGGCTCAGTGGTTAAGCACCATAGTGCAACTAAAAAAAATGAAAGCTTCTCTTTTCAATGTGTGCTACTTTCTTGTCATTTCTCATTTTGTGTACCTGTGCTTCCACCCTTTTTAGTGATGACTAAAGCCTTGTATGTTTTGTCAGTTTTTGCCGAAGACCAGGATTTTGAGTTATTAATTAGTTATATGGCTTCTCTGTTTTCTACCTCATTAATTTTTCTTTCTCTAAATAGAGGTGTAATTCACATAATACACTTACCCTTTCCAGAGTGAAACTCAGTGGTATTTAGTGCAACATCCTCTTCTCTAGTTGAAGAAAATGCCCATTACATACACCCGGTGCCCATGAAGGGGACATTCACTCATAGTTCCCAGCACCAGTGCCCACTGGGCTGCCTTCTGTCTCTAGCCTGCCCTCCTGGGAGTAACATGGCAAAGGACTTGAGCATGTGACCCTTTGTGTCTGTTCACTTTACCCAACAAAACGATTTTGAGGGACGCCTGAGTCCCAGCCTGTGTCAGGACCTTGTTTCTTTTCATATGTGACCTGAGCCCTGTGGTGTGGACGTGAGCATTTCCACTCCTGGGCAGATGCCCAGGAGTGGAAATGCTGGCTCAATGGCCAATCTCCTTCAATTTTCCCAAAGTGGCTGCTGTCCCTTCCCTTCCCTGCCTGGTAATGTCCACTCCTCCTCATTAGTTCCCCACTGTGCCATCTTTTGCTTTGCTTGATTGTTTGTTTTTGAGACAGGAGTTCAGTTCACTGATTTTCATTAGTTTGTGATTACCCATGTATAAATATTTAAGGTTATGATTTTTTTCTCTGAAAACTATCCCAAAGGCGTTGATGTGAAATGTCATTATTTTTAAAGGAACTGAAATTTCAGTTTGTGTTTTTCCTTTTACCTGGGAGCTATCTGAGAGAGATTTTAAATGTCTGGGCAGAAAATGTGATTTTAAATGAGCTTTAGATTACTGTTTTAATGCATTATAACCAACAGGGGCTATTTGTATAATTTCTTCTTTATGGAGAGTATTTGGTGTACGTGCTTGTGCATGTCTGGCAAGATTGCATATTCTATTTTTAGTGTCATGTATATATTTTCTTCTGCTGTGGATTGAATCTGGGTTCTTGTGTGTGCTCAGCTTGAGCTCTACTTGGAGCTATGGTCCCAGCCTGGATGTGAGTTTTGCACCTAACCAGAAGTTCTCCTTATTGATTATGTGTTTGTATTGTGTTGCTGTTCCTTTGACCAGGATCAGTATGTGAGTCTTGTCCTAGTGGTATATCGTTTCTCTTTCTTCTAGGTTTTACAGCTAGAGCTGGCAAGGAAACCAAACAGTTTTGCAAAGTTTTATTATGAGTCAGAAAGGCGAGACACTGCATTGTGGGGGTGGAAGGGGACTGAGTGATCACTCTCCTGGTAGACAGGTCTCATCTTCCCTGCATTTGATCAGCTGGTGAGTGATTGGTGGGTATTAAATGCTCACCTTTAAAGGTCAGCACTGCAAACAGCTGGTCTCCTGGCCCATGCTTAAGCCTTGGGTAATGGTGGCAGAATTCATTAACTTGTTACTGTTAGATGGCCTTCTGTGGGACATACCTTATACTCAACTACTTCCAACCTGGTCAGGTCAAAAATAGGAAGCCACATAACCCCAGAGAACCCGGACCTGGGGACAGTGATGGCCCGGCACGACCCAGTTCCTTTGGCTTCGTTCTAATGCTTCAACCTGAGTGCAACAAGAGCTGAGCGCACAGTGCTGCTGTGTGGGCAGCTCCATGCTTAAGTTTCTAAACTGCCTTTGGATGTGCACATGTGAGTCCCATTAGAAGAAAGGTCAGCTTGGGAGTATAGGGGATGTCTCCAAAGACCCAGGGGCAGAGGACTCCAGGAACTTTCACCAGGGGACCTCAGGCTGAGCCCTGGGACACACACACACACACACACACACATACACACACACACACATGCACACACACGTACACATATGCACACCCCCCCCACGCAGACACACCCAGTCATCCACACATTGGCAGACATGCATGCACACATGCACATGAATGCACACATGCGTGTGCAACACACAGACAAGTCATTGCAAAGGCAGAGGTCTCCTCCAGGAGCAGGTCAGCTCCTAGGTGGTTTGAGCCGGCACCTCATCTGTGCGCAGAATTGGGGTTCGGGGGGCCCTCTGCGCATCCCCTGGGGCCTGGGGGAGGCGAGTTGGACGAGGTCCACTAGGAGCCTCCCCAGCAAGCCCAGCACACAAGAACGGCCCCTTGGGGGCAGGAGCAGACCAGGCCCCCGCAGCACCCCTCCCAGCTCCCTCCTGGAGCCCTGGGGTGTGCAGCTGGCGCCAGCACATTTTCAGAAGCAGCAAGTGCAAAATCATGTTTTCTGATTCCAGCAGAAAATACTAGTTCACTGTGGAAAATTTGGAAAGTGACAAAGCATAGAAGTTAGTACACAAATTACTCAAAATCCCACAGGGAGGAGTTCTGGCAGCACGCAGGCCCTCATGGGTCTGCTTCCCCCTCATTTTCCCCAAATATTTACGGAGCACCTACTACGTCCCAGGCAGTGCCTCTCCTGGCTCATGCCCCATCAATTGCACCCCCAGGACCTGGCTCTCCATTGCAGTGGCCATGGGCCTCTCGTAGATCCCAAGTTTAGAGCCCCTGGGACCTCTCCCTGGGTGCCCCTCCCCAGGCCCACTTTTCCCCGAGCGTCCCCTAAGCCCGGGAAACATCCAGCTTCTCAGCCTGGAAGCTTGGGGTCACTCCAAAGCCCCACTCCATGCCCCTCTGGAGCATCTCAGTATTGGGGTCCCGTGGGCTCCACTACCAAGGGGCTGGGGCCACTGCCTCGCTCCCTCAACCCCTGTGGAGTTGAGTGGCATCTGCTGCCTGGTGCCTAGGGAGGCACCCGCTGGGCCCTCATGGCCTGCAGTGTAGACACTGGGCACTTCTGACCTCACTGCACTCCTTGAAGCCTTTCTGTGCCGGCTTCCCAACACTCTTAAGAAAATGATCAAAATTCTCAACAAGGCTCCCCTGATAAGGACTCTCAAAGTTCCTGCACAGCGCCACCCCGAACTGTAATGAATTAATCATTGCTCCCAACCACAGCAGATTAATCAGGTGTGAGTGTTGCCTTAATCTCCTCTCCACTGGAGTTTGGCTGCTAATGCCATATCCTCAGCACACAGCATAATGACATGTTTATATGTACAAAATCAAGTGAATAATAAAAGCAGCTAACACAGGGTACCTATCATCTTCTGGCCAATAAGCTAAGCATTTGGCATGTATTAGCTTTAATCTCAGCAGCACCATGAGGCAGGTGCCATCCCTGTTGCCCAGGCAAGAATACTGGAGCACAGAGAGGTTAGGTAACTTGCCCAAAGGCACACAGGAAGGATAGGACCCAGGAGGTTTGTCTCCAAGACCATGCATGCTTGGCTACATTAGCGCATTATGGGAAATATCTGAAAATGCTGAGAAATTAAACAAGAGATGTCACCCAGAAATGAACAAAAAGAGATTGATATTGGTGCATTTCTTCTTGGACTTTCCCCTATGCCTGCACATAGATTAGGATGGGATGTCACCGTGATTCTACAACATAATTGGTGACACTGTCCCTAGTGCCTTGTAATCTGCTTTTCTCACTCTGTGGCTTGGAGTGGCTGCCTTTTCATGATCCTCTATGGCAGTGATTTTGTTCATATTCCAGGATATGTCTCAGCCACAGTCGGCTCACCTCTGGGTGCTTTCTGCTTTGTCCACTTAATACACGGCGACAATGGGCTTGCTGCAAGCTGAGTCATCTGCCTGGCCTTGCTTATTTGTGGTGCTCAGTTCTAGAAGTGGAGTGCCTGGGTCAAAGGTCAGGCAGGGTTTAAGAGGTGGGATGGGTGATCAACCCCCAGGAAGGGCAGAGGGGCCCATACATGCTTGCCTGGTGTGACACACCTCACCTGCTAGTGCAAAGTCAGGCCTGCCCAGCTTGGGTCCCTGGCATGCAGCTACCTGGAAACCCTTGGAGAATGCGAAAGATCCCTTCTTTCCCCAGGACCATGGCTGGCTATCCTTCCCCTCCCCAACTGTCCACCTTTTGGGCTCCCTCTTGCCAGGTGAAGACCCTTGTGGCCAGGCCTAGAGGCTGTCCTAAGGGCTCTAAGCTAGAGCAGGGGTCCCCTGCTGCCCCTCCGACTCGAGACCAACCAGGATGGGGTGTGCGCCATCATGATCAGACCTGCTCTGGTCTTTCCTTTGTTTTCTCAAGCCTGAAAAATCATATAGCCACTGAGCTTGGAGTATTGGTAAGATACCAATTCCCACTAAGGAGGGAACTTTGATTTCTTTTGAATGTAAGTTTTCACATAACCTGAAACAGCCGAACAAACCTAGCATGAAATCAGGCTCCAGCACAACCCCTCCCAGCGGGTGTGAGAAGCCACTGTGTCACAGATCTGAGCGCAGTCATCAGAACCTGGAGAAGAGGAAGCCGCCCCTGGCCACAGTGCTAGGCAGAACAATAGAAGGACTTCATTCCCTGTGTTCCTGGACTTTAGAAACTGCCAGGCTGTGCTGTTTGCTGGCCTTGACAGAAGGCAGTACGTGTTGTAAGCAAAAACCCTTCTGGGAGCCCAGGGACCTCTACTGAAGGCCACCCTGCAGAGGCTGTGCTGGCCATGCAGGAGTCCAAGATGGAGGTTGTAGTTCCCAGCCAACTTGTACTGTTACCAAGCTGGTGTGCCACACCTTTCTAATCCCCACAGAAAGCCTGCTAGGCACCATCCCCACTCACATTGTGCAGAGGAGGAAACTGAGGCCAGAGAGGTGAAGGGACATGCCCAGGATAGTGGTGGAAAGATGGCGGAGAATAGGAATCTGCCCAAACCCATCTCCTGGTGTGGCCTCCCCATCCTGAGATTAACATGCTTGCAAGGTAGAGCCCTGGCTCTGCCTCGGGTGGCACCTGCTACCCCCTCCTCTGCGGAGGGGGTCCTACTGGTGGGGGCTTCTTCATGTCCAGTGACCTGTAATGGAGATGGTGCTTTGGGGGCTCAGTGGGGATTCTCAGGGGAGGGAGCAGGAGCTTCCCACCGGAGTATTAAGAACCAACTCACTGTGTTCTTCACATACATTTTCTTTTCCCAAAATTTGGCAATGGAAGTACCCTCTGCTCCTCCACCTTATCACTGAGAACACCAAGGCTCAGAGTGGCCAAGTAAGGAAAGGAGCCTAAAGTCACTATGTGTGAAGGTGCCTGACATGTCCTGGTCCCAGGGCTCAGGCTGGGCTGGCATGGTAGAGGCACTGAGTTTGGGGGCTGTGTCTCAGAGACTGGAAAAGTGGGCAGATTCGAGCCCAACTGCTCCAACAGTGCTGGGGACAAATAAGTGAAGGGACTTTTGTCCCTGTGCAAGTGACCCTGTTCATTTGTAGGACCCAGAGCTGGCCCTGGCTGCTTTCTGAGCGATCAGTGGGAGCACAGAAATTTGTTAAGTTGATTTTCTTGTCTTTAATGAGTCAAATGCAGTTGGAGAGTAGTGGAAGTCCAGAGTAGGACCTGCCCCCACCCAAAGCCCACCCAAAGCCAGGCATTTCATGCTCAGAGCAAATGCTGTGGTGTGTCCTGTCCAGAAGTCTGCGTAGTTGTAAGTTACGACCTCACCCCACAATGTGAGGCCTTTGGCACTGCTCTGTCCCTGAGACTTATGGTAGTGAGCCCTCCCCCCACCCCATTCCCATGCCACACAGTGCCCCACTCAGTATGAGTCGCAGCCCACACAGCTGTCCCCTGGCAAGGAGCACAGAGGCTTCTGGCAGACTCATGGCACAGCAAGTGAGCATAATTAACAACTCACAACAAATGTGTGTGATTATCTGGGGGGATGACTCCAGGTGGAACTGCTGGGCACCAGGCATGTGGTTGGCAGCCTTAACTTCTCTTCAGATATAGCTGTAATTCACATTTCCACTGGCAGGGTGCCCCGACCCCCACATCCTCTTCTCACCTGTGAAATATAGTACATTTATTTTGTTGCCAACCTGATAGGTGGAACAGGTATCCTGGTAATATGTCACAATGCACGTCACTGTTGTGTCTAATTATAATGCACCAATTAAAAATCAAGTTATAAAAGAAAAGTAAAATTCCTCATTAAACACATTTGGGCAGCCTAGGAGGTGGGGATAACTGCTGGGCTCTGAGTGCTTTAAACAGGGATGGCCATGTAGTAGGTACTCCATAAACAGGTATTGAATAAGTGAACAGGGAAGCAGCCTGCTGGCATCGTGGTGTGTGTGCCGACTCTGCGCCCCCACTCAGAGTTCAGGTTTGTTTTACATTCATTGTGATCATCCACTCAGACAGCTTTTATCTAGTTTCACTCCACATCAGTGACACCAGTGTCTCTCTCCATAAGTAGCACTTTAAACATCTCTATAATATGCTTGCAGGTGTGGGAGCCATAGTTTATTTGAATCTTCGGTTATTGCACTTTTAGGCTGTTTTCAATTTTTTCTCTTTATAAATGATGCTGTTGATATCTTTATGCAGGGAGCAGTTTTCATCGTTCAGCTTATTTCCTAAGGAAAGAAAAAGTACTCAGGAGAAAGATGAACTTGGCAAAAGGTTTTTAAATCTGATTTTATATTTCTTAAGAGTGAGGCACTTAATGAAACAACTTTATATCTGTTGAAAAACCTGGTCATGTTCTTTTTTTAATATTGCTTTTAAAAGTGACTTGTTCTGAACAGTATCTTGTGCCTTTCAGAAAAAGTCACAGATATGAAAGGAGATTTGTTCCCCCTGAGCTCTCAGGCTGCAATCAGGCTCAGGAAGCAGGCATGTCAGAAACAAGGCGTCTCTGATGGTTGCTATGGGAACAAATCATTTAACATGACACTTGGCTAAAGTGTTGATCAATAAGGGAGGAGGCAAGATTGAAACAAATTAGTTGGTGTCTGAGTAGTCCTGAGAGATAACAGCAATGAAGAAAGCCAGTCAGCCCCTCCCAGAGCAGGCAGCAGGCTGAAACCTCATCCATCACTGGGGCAGGGCTGGGAAATCTCCCCAGAGCATATGTGGGCAGGAAGGGCCAAGACAAGAAGGGGGCCTTTGGGGAACCAGAAGGCCGCTTGGGGCTTGGCTGGAGTGATGCCTGGTTTCTGCACCCTCCTGCACTGGGGTCCCATGGCCAGCTGAGACACCATGCAGAACCCCACTGCTCAGGTGGGGAACTGGGATCCAGAGGGAGTGGTGACTTCTCTTGGCAAAGCCCCTGGGCAGAGGGCTCTCAGTGTGCCACAGCAGCATGCCTTCGTGGGCCATGTGGACACCTACCCAACACTTCCTGAGCAGGTTGAGGGACTGCACCCTGGCCTGGGCACACAGCGGAGATCTAAGGGGACAGGGGAGTCACATGGTGGGTCCCTGTGAAATGCTGCAAAGCCCTCCAAGCTGGGTCTGGGGTTGTGGGCACTCAATTGCCATGACTAAGACTGGGAGGGGGACAGAGTGACATGCAGAGGGACCTGCTAAGACTTTACTGAAGCTGAGGTTTGACATGAGCAGGCAAAGGGGTAGCCCTGGGCTGGAATCACACACAGGAGGGTGGGAGGCTGCATCCACTGACCTGGCTCCCACAGCATGGGGACAGGTGGGTCTGCTTCAAGGGTCAGGGCCTGTCCAGACAGACACAGGAAGAAAGCCAAGAAGGCAGTCACACAAGAGCTCAATATCCCACCCCTGCAGCCTGGGCCACCTTTGGGGTGCCACCCACCACAGCTGGGGGTGGGGGCAGGAGCCCCTTCCTTTCACTCCCTCCCTGCAGGACAGTGAGTGGGGGCAGGAGGCATTAGCAGCAGCACCCCCAACTTCTCTAACCCAGCCTCTGCCTTCAGGGCCCAAACCCAAAGTCATCTGCTCAAGCATTACCTAGGACAGCCACTACTAACCAGCCAGGTGCCCCACATCATGCCCTGGGTAGGTAAATGATGACTCATTTTCTTACTTTAACTTGGAGGTTAGGCAAAGAGCCTAAAAGTTCCCTGTTTTGCCCACTGCAGGGGTAGCAGGGCGGGGATGGTGTCTCCTCGGAGGAAGAGCGACCTGGTCTGGCCTCAGAGGGGTCAAAAGTGACTCTGGTCTTGGCAGCTCCTGACTCTAACTCCTGCATCACGTCCTGGCTGATGTCTAGGCAAGTCACCAAGCTTCTCTGTGCTGCTGTTGGCTGATCCAAGGATGAGCACCAGGAATTGTGCCCACCTCATTTGTCCCTACCACCTGCAGAGATAGCTGGTGCCTGGCACCCAGGCGTCTGCTCGCAACCCCTTTGTGCCTGACACTCATGCCTGGAGCAGCTCGTGGGGAGGCCAGCTGGGGTCAGTCTTTGGATCCGGCTCGCACGGACTGGACTTCCAAGCTGGGGACTCGTGGCTGTGCAAACCTGGACAGACCATTCACGTCTCTGAGAACTGAAGACCAAGGCTCCTCTCCCTCCTGCGCGTGGGGATTAGCCCCGACAGCTCAGGGCCCAGGCCCAGCCTGGCAGGAAGGAGGTGCTCTGTCCCCCAGGGAGCAGCGCATCTCCCTGGCCCCGGCCGAGCCACGCAGACGAGTTCATGCGTGAAGGAGTGGCCGCAAGCCAGGCTTGGGGTTTCTGGAAAGATCCGAGGGAAACGCCTCGCAGCCGGTAGTGGGCAGGCTGCGCGCGTGAGCCGAGCTGTCCTCGCGTTGCCCTGACGCCCGCGCCTCTCTGCATTAAAAGGCCACAGGGCTGCATCTGCGGATGGGCTCCCTCCCCGGGGACCCTCCCGCCAGCTGGGCCCTGATAATATACATTTAATTTGTTCGGGGCTTAATGTTTAATTTTAAAAACAATTATTCATTACCATACTAATAATTAATAACATTTATTATTCTCCTAATGTGTGTCCAAAATACAAAAGCAATTACATGTCTTATATATTTTCCAATAAATTGAGACAGCAGTGCGGTAATTACACGCTCCTGCTCGGCTGCGTTCTGGTTCTGGGTCCTGATTCTGTGTCTGTCTCTGTCCCCCCCGCCTGGGATTGTTCTACTCCTGCAGCTGGTGGCGCTGCTGTCCGCTTGCAGGACCCCTGAGCTGCCCGGTGTCCCCCAGGCCTGGGAGGCTCAGGAAGGGCTGTCCCCAAGCTCACCCCACCCCAGTTGCCGTCCATGGGGCCTGGGGGCGGGGAGTGGTTGTCCTCCCTTCCCCGTGGGGAAACCGAGTCTTGGAGGAAGGAGCTCCAGTGCCCTCAGCTGACCAGGGGCAGGGCGGGGAGTCTAAGTGGACTCTAAGTCTTGCTCGGGTTCCAGGACAGGTCACAGCAATCTCCAAGCAGGTGCAAGGGCAGCCTGGGTTTTGGCAGATCAGAGCCAGCCATCCTGGCTGGCTTCTAAGGCTTTCCTGTTCCCCCAGGTTGAGATCGTGCTCATTGTAGGACAAATGGAAAGTTAGAAAAAACATGGGTGGAGAGCATGCAAGGGACATGTGTCAAGGCCAGGAGCTTGGTGTGTTTCGTGGGACTGGGACAGCCACTGCTCTGTGCTGACCATAGGCACTCCAGCTCCCAGATTTCCTTGCTTGAGCCCCAGGAAAGGAAAGTCAGAGACAGAGGACACTTCAGGGCTGCCTCAGGTCTGCACCCCAGAATGCAATTTGGATAATATGGAAAATTACCAGGAAGACAACTCCCATAATCCAGGGGCTAGCCAGGTATTTCCATACATGTTCATGCATGACTTTTTACCTGCAAATACTAAAATCCTAGATCCCCTGTGGACTCCAAATGCAGCTTTCCCATGTCGATCTTTTCACTCATTTTTCCCTTCAAGCATTTCCCATGTCATGGAGTCATTCTTCTAAAACCTGACTTCCAGCAGCACCATGAACCATCAGATAAACATTCATCAGAGCCTACAGACATCACTGTGCTCCATCAGAAAGGCTGAATCAAAAAGACAAAAGATAAGTGCAGGGAGAAAAGGGAGTCTCACACACCATGATGGGATATAAATTAATACAGCAATATGGAAAAGAGTATGCAGGCTCCTGAAAGATAGAACTATCTAGACCCAGAAATCCCGCTTCTGAGAAATGAAATCAGAATGTGGTTCAGTGCAGTGCTGTTCACAATAGCCGGGTGATGAAATGAGACCAATTGTCCAACAGCAGATGAATGCATAGAGAAAGCATGGTCTGTGACAAAGTGGTACATGTAATGCAGTCTGTGTACACAGTCGAATACTATGCAGGTATAAAAAGGATGAAATCCTGCCATTTGTGACAACATGAATAAACTTACAGAAAGCAGTTATTTACAGAATTAAGTTCTGGGGCTCACTCACACAATAGTGGATTGTAGCTCACAAGAATACATTTGTTAATAATTGTGTATTTCAACATAGGTGGAAGAGAAGATTTTGAATTTTCTCACCATGAGGAAATGATCAATGTTTGAGGCTATGACCGTGCTAACTGCCTGGATTTGATTACTACACAATGCATACATATATCAAAACCTCACTTTATCCCATAAAGATGTTCAATTTTTATGAATCAATTAAAAATAAAAACAAACTTTCAAAAAGGATTAAAAGTTATTCCCTGAGGACCAGCTCTGCCTGAGGCTCAGGTGCAGGGCACCTGTCCACGATGTGACTTTTGTGGGAAAGCAGGCTTATAGAATGCCTGTGGGGCGTTGACTGTTCCCAGGATGAAGGGTCAAGGTCACCAGGCATTCGTGGGCCTTCCTGAGGACTGGCTGGGTTGGAGCCTGGCCTTGGTGGCACTCTTTGTGTCTCCTGACCTGCCTTCTGCATGGACCATGGAGGATCAGGCTCTCACCTGCCAGCTGGGAGCTGGGTGGGTTGGCCAGAGCTGACAGCTGTGCCAGGTTATCCACAGGACTCCAGGGAATCAGTGGGAACAGGCACAAGGGGTCAGTGCCAGGCACCAACCTGCTTGGTGTGGTCAGAGCCGTGCCTCTCCGTCACCATGATCATTACATCATGATCATTATGAACACCTGCCAGGGTTTCACAATAGGCCAGCATCAGGCTGAGCACTTTCACAGTGTATTTAACCCTTTATCACCAGCAGAGCCAGGTCAGCAGAAATCGTTATTCCCACTCTATAGTTGGGAACACTGGGGCACAGAGTAGTTATGTTCCTCTGGGTCACGGTGGGGTCTGGAATTTGAAGCAGGCAACCTGGCACAAGAACTGGTGCTCAGTGACAG
This sequence comes from Aplodontia rufa, assembly GCA_004027875.1. Taxonomy (NCBI): domain Eukaryota; kingdom Metazoa; phylum Chordata; class Mammalia; order Rodentia; family Aplodontiidae; genus Aplodontia; species Aplodontia rufa. The sequence continues at coordinate 12,030 of PVKS010030880.1, forward strand.
GGTTATGTGCCCTTTTGCTGTTGTCACTGAAGGTGCTCACATTTCAGAAGTGGCACACTCAAGGAGCCTTACCTGCCCAGGGACCCAGCCAAAAACAGGGCTGGGTCTTTCTGACTCTTTCTGAGCCCCATGAGGCCTGTGTCCCTGGAAGAGTACCTGCAGGAGTATCCCTGTCCCTTCACCCATGCCCCCACCCTTGTGGTAAGATGATGCTTCCTTTTCCCCTCCCTCCACAGTACCTGGAAGTTACTGGAACCCCAGAAGGGAAGGAGGGAAGACCTGGAGAGATTCAGGACCAGAGTGAGCTCTGTGGTCTGGAACAAGGCTCTGGCCCTCTCTGAGCCTCCTGTTTTTGCTCCAGGGAAATGGACGGAGGCTGTGCATGGGAAATTGCTGGGAACAGACTGCACCCAAGCTTCCTTCAGCCACAGGTTCGATGAGGGCGTGTTCTGACTCATGCCAAGCCTGTGGCACTGGGGCTCAGGCATGCATGCCAGGCTCCTGACCTCAGGGGCCCCAGGAGCCTAGAGAGGAGGCAGATGGTGCATGTGCAGATAATGTGAGTGGGCAGAGCTCTGGAAAAAAACCCAGGCAGGGAGTGAGGCTAAGGGAAGAGGGTCCTGGAGGAGCCAAAGAGGTGATCATTAAGCAGAATCAAGAGTGGGGTCAGGTGTGGGACCATCTGGGGCCAGAGCAGAGTGTGCAAAGGCCTGGAGGCAGGCACTTGCCTGCTTATTTTTAGGGTCGCTCTGAGGAGCCAGAGATGATGGGTGGGGAGGGAGCTGTCCAGAGCCTGGAGATGGTACTGACCTAGAGAACTGAAGCTTTCTCAGGGCACAGATGCAACTCCTCACTCCCCTGCCCTTGTAATGAGATCCAGGAGTGACTCTTGGACTCTAGACCCTGAATTCCTTAGAGTTCTAATGACCCCTATCTTGTCCTCCGGGCCTTCTCCCCTGGTATGAGATTTCCCACTCAGTGCCAAACCATCTTTCCAAATCACCCATGTGACCAGACTCCTCTCTGTCTACCATCATCCATGGCTCCCTGCTGCCCCTGGCTCCTGCCCTTCCTCTTATGCTCTGGCCATGCCAGACTGCCCAGAGTCCACCCCGAATGCCCAGCTGCTTCCTGCCATCAGCAATGTTGCTCACATTGACCCCACCTGGAGCTGTCCCCTACACTCTCATGGCTGATTGAAAGCAGTGTGTGTTACCAGGGCAAGGGACTTGCGTTTCTTCACCCACATGCTGGGATATTAACCATCATTATCTGCCTCGCATCCCCTTTTGCAGAGAGCACAGGGCCAATGAAAGCTCAGGGGCCACCTCTTTCTGGAGCTTCTATGTAGCCTCAGGCACTTTTCACACCAAGGCCACCTTCTGGTTGACTCTCACCCCAGGAGCCCCAAGGGCTATGGCTCCTAACTTTGGTCCTCAGTCCTTCCCAGGTACTCAGCAGGGGTGGGAGAGACAAGACCAATCCTTTGAAGGGGACAGGCTGGAGTGCCCTTTGAGCCCAGCAGGGCAGAGGTCTTATCCCTCTTCTGCCCATGAGGATGCTGGGGTGCACAGGGCAAGAATGGGCTCAGTGTCACAGAGCGCAGAGCCTCCAGCCTCAGATGCAGTGATCTGCTAGGAGCCCCTCTGATGGCTTCAGGACAGGGGCTCAGCAGGACCTCAGCAGGATGTCCAGTGCTCTTCACTCAGCTGGCAGTGACCCGGCTTCCTGGATGAGGGCATAGCAGAGCCAACCTTGAGGAAGCAAATGAAGACGGCCCTGCAGGAAAGGGACGGACATTCTAGGAAGACAGACAGGCTGCCAAAGTGTGGTGGAGGGGAGTGGATGGTCTCCTCATTGGCTGGAGGGAGCTGCAGTCATCCTCATTGGCTGAGAGAGGATGCCCCTTCATTGGTTGAGGGAATGGAGTTCCTCCTCCTTGGCTGAGAGATCCTATCTCATCCTCATTGACTGAGAGAGCCGAGATCCTCCTCATTGACTGGAGGGAGCCACGGTCCCACTCATTGGCTGACAGAGGCAAGGTTCCCCGCATTGGCAGAGGGCATGGAGGTTCTCCTCATTGGCTGAGGGAGTAGAGGTTCTCCTCATTGGCTGGAGAGAGTCACGGTCCTCCTCATTGGCTGAGGGCGTGGAAGTTCTCCCCTTTGGCTGAGAGAAGCTCAGTTCACCTCATTGGCTGGAGGGAACTGTAGTCCTCCTTATTGGCTAAGGGAGTAGTGGCATTTCTCATTGGCCAGGGATCTGTGGTCCTCCTCATTGGCTGAGGGAGTAGAAGTTCTCTTCATTGGCTGGAGGGAGTCACAGTCCTCTTCATTGGCTGAGGGAATGGAGATCATTCTCATTGGCTGGAAGGAGCTGCGGTCCTCCTCACTGGCTAAGGGAGTAGCAGCTCTTCTCATTGGTTGGAGGAAACTGTGGTCCCACTCATTGGCTGAGAGAGTCAAGGTCATCTTAATTGGCTAAAGTGTGAGGGACCAACACCCAGTGCTTGAAGTAGCAGGAGATCAGCATTGCTCAAAGCAGCCACAATTTTGAGCAGCCAGTTCTGTTCTATGAAATAACATTCTCTTCAGTTCCTCTTCACCCTACTTGAAAGCAACACAGAATTTCATTGCCTGCTTTCAGGAAGTGAGCAGATCTGCTGGTGAAAGGAAGCTTTGAAATCGGCTGGTTGCTCCTAGCACCAAAGGCCAATTCCAGGGCTTTAAGCCGCACCAAATATAAAGTGTGGAAGCTGCCGTTCGGTTTGCATTGACTAGCAATACTTTCCAATTAACCTAACTGCAGAGACATGTCGTTGGAGCCACAGAAGGGAACTCCTCTGTGTTAGCAAATTCAATGTTGAAGTGCCAGCTTCATTCACTAACCCAAGGCTTTGTTCACATCATCTTCAGACTACGTGATAGAAAATCATTCCTTGCACTACCTGCTTTGCACTGTTCAGTTAGGCTAGTGCTTGAAGCAGTAGATTTAAAAGGATTGCTGAAAGCACCCTCAATTTTGGTCAGCCAGCTCAGTTCCATGTAAGAACACTCTGTTCAGATCCCCTTCTCCCTATCTGAAAGCAATACAGAATTTCATTGCCTGCTTTCAGGCAATGAGCAATTGTGTCATTGAAAGGAAGCTTTGAAATGGGCTGATTGCTCCTAGCACCAATTAAAGGGCTTTTCTGCCAGAGAACTGCTATGCCGCTCCAAATATCAAGAGTGGAAGCTGTGGCTGGCTTTACATTGACTGGCAATTCTTTCCACCTAAATTGAATGCAGAGAAATGTCCTAGGAAGCACAGAAGGGAAGTCCTCTGTACTAGCAAATTCAAAGTTCAATATCCAGCTTCAGTCATGAACCCAAGTCTGTGTTCACAACTCTTCAGATAATGTAGAAAATCATTCCTTGCAATACTTGCTCTGTGTTGTTCAGTTAGGCCAGTTCTTGAAGCAGCAGGAAATAAGCATTGATCATAGCAACCACAATTTTGAGCATCCAGTTCTCTTCCATGAAAGAACACTCTGTTCAGATCCTCTTCACCCAATCTGAAAGCAATACAGAATTTCATAGCCTGCTTTCAGGCAGCGAGAAGTTCTGCTGGTGAAAGCAAGCTTTGAAATCGGGTGATTGCTCCTAGTGCTAAAGGGCAATTCAAGGGCTTTTCTGCAGGAGAAATGCTAAGCATCGCTAAATATAAAGTGTGGAAGCTGATGTTGGCTTGACATTTACTAGCAATGCTTTCCACTTAACCTTAATGCAGAGACATGTGATTGGAGCCACAGAAGGGAACTCCTCTGTGCTAGCAAATTCAACACTGAAGTGCCAGCTTCAGTCATGAACCCAAGGCTTCGTTCACATTGCCTTCATAGTAGGTGATAGTAAATCATTCCTTGCACTACCTGCTTTGCAGTGTTCATTTAGGCCAGTGCTTGAAGCAGCAGCATTAAAATCATTGCCCATAGCACCCTCAATTTTGAGCAGCTAGTTCTGTTCCATTAAATAACACTCTCTTCAGTTCCTCTTCACCCTACTTCACCCTATTGAAAGCAATAGAGAATTTCATTACCTGCTTTCAGGCAGTGAGCAGTTCTGTTGGTGAAAGAAAGCTTTGAAATTGGCTGTTTGCTCCAAGCACTGAAGGGCAATTCCAGGGCTTCTCTGCAGAAGAACTGCTAAGACTCGACAAATACAAAGTGTGGAAGCTGATGTTGGCATTACATTGACTAGCAATGCTTGCCACTTCACCTAAATGCAGAGACATATCATTGGAGCCACAGAAGGGAACTCCTCTGTGCTAGCAAATTCAACGTTGAAGTGCCAGCTTCAGTAATGAACCCAAGATTTTATTCGCGTTTTCTTCAGACTACATGATAGAAAATCATTTCTTGCACTACCAGCTTTGCACTGTTCACTTTGGCCAGTGCTTTAAGAAACAGGATTAAAATCATTGCTCATAGCACCCTCAATTTTGAGCCACCAGTTCTGTTCCACGAAATAACACTCACTTCAGTTCCTCTTCATCTTACTTGAAAGCAATACAGAATTTCATTGCCTGCTTTCAGGCAGTGACCGGTTCTGCTGGTGAAAGGAAACTTTGAAATCGGCTGGTTGCTCCTAGCGCCAAAGGCCAATTCCAGGGCTTTTCTTACAGAGAACTGCTATGCCGCTCAAATATCAAGTGTGGAAGCTGAGGCTGGCTTTACATTGACTAGCAATTATTTCCAGTTAACCTGAATGCAGTGACATATCCTAGGAAGCACAGAAGGGAGGTCCTCTGTATTAGCAAATTCAAAGTACAACATCCAGCTTCAGTCAGGGACCCAAGTCTGTGTTCACATCCCTTTGAGACAATTTGAAAGAAAATCATTCATTGCACTACCTGCTCTATACTGTTCAGTTAAGCCAGTGCGTGAAGCAGCAGGAAATAAGCATTACTCATAGCGACCACAATTTTGAGTGGCCAGGTCTCTTCCATGAAGGAACACTCTGTTCAGATCCTCTTCACTCTATCTGAAAGCAACACTTAATTTCAGTGCCTGGTTTCTGGCCGTGAACAGTTCTGCTGGTGAAAGGAAGTTTTGAAATCGGCTGGTTGCTCCTAGTGCTAATGGCCAATTGCAGGGCTTTGGGGCTGGAGAACAGCTACGCCGCTTTGGATAGGAAGTTTGGAAGCTGAAGCTGGTTTCCTATTGACTAGTAATTTTTTGCTTAAACCTGAATGCAGAGACATGTCTTTGGAGCCACAGAAGGGAATTCCTCAATGCTAGCAAATTGAACGTTGAACTGCCAGCTTCAGTCATGACCATAGGCTTTTTTCGCATCCCCTTCAAACTACATGATAGAAAATCATTCCTTGCACTACCTGCTCTGTACTGTACAGTTAGGCCAGTGCTTGAAGCAGCAGGATAAACAGCATTGCTGATAGCACCCTCAATTATGATCAGCCAGCTCTGTTCCATGTAAGAACACTCTTCAGATTCCTTTTCCCTATCTGAAAGCAATACAGAATATCATCACCTGATTGTAGGCAGTGATCAGTTCTGCTGGTGAAAGGATGCTTTGAAATCCGCTGGTTGTTCCTAGCACCAAAGGCCAGTTCCAGGGCTTTTCTGCCAGAGAACTTCTATGCTGCTCCAATATCAATTGTGGAATCTGAGGCTGGCTGTGCATTGACTAGCAACTCTGTCCAGTTAACCTGAATGCAGAGACATGTCCTAGGAAGCACAGAAGGGAAGTCCACTGTACTAGCATATTAAAAGATCAATATCCAGATTCAGTTATGGTTCTAAGTCTCTGTTCACATCCCATTCAAACAACATGAAAAAATCTTTCCTTGCACTACCTTCTCTGTACTGTTCAGCTGGGTTTGTGCTTGAAGCAGCAGGAAACAAGCATTGCTCATATCACCCTCAATTTTGGGCAGACAGTTCTATTCCATGAATGAACACTCTCTTCAGATCCTCTTCACCCTATCTGAAAGCAATACAGAACTTCATTGCCTGCTCTGAGGCAGTGCCAGTACTGCTGGTGAAAGGAAGCTTTGAAATCATCTGGTTGATCCAAGCACTGAAGGCCAATTCCAGGGCTTTTCTGCCGGAGAATGGCTAAGCCGTGCCAAATATAAACTGTGGAAGCTGAAATTGGCATTACATTGAATAGCAATGCTTTCCACTTAACCTCAATGCCAAGACATATCCTAGGAAGCAAATAAAGGAAGTCCGCTGTTCTAGCATATTAAAAGTTCAATATCCAGATTCAGTAATGGACCTAAGTCTGTGTTCACATCCCATTCAGACAACGTGAAAAAATCTTTCCTTGCACTACCTTCTCTGTTCAGTTAGGTTTGTGCTTGAAGCAGCAGGAAATAAGCATTGTTCATATCACCCTCAATTTTGGGCAGATAGTTCTATTCCATGAATGAACATTCTCTTCAGACCCTCTTCACCCTATCTGAAAGCAATTAAGGATTTTGTTGCCTCCTTTCAGGCAGTGAGCGATTCTGCCAGTGAAAGGAAGCTTTGAAATTGGCTGGTTGCTCCTAGCACCAAAGGGCAATTCCCGGGCTTTTCTGCAGGAGAACTGATAAGCCACACCAAATATAAAGTGTGGAAGCTGATGTTGGCTTCACATTGACTAGCAATGCTTTCCACTTAAACTGAATGCAAACAGATGTCATTGGAGCCACAGAATGGATCTCCTCTGTGCCAGCAAAATCAACATTGAACTGCCAGTTTCAGTCATGAACCCAAGGCTTTGTTCAAATCGTCGTCAGAGTATGTGATAGAAAATCATTCCTTGCACTACCTGCTTTGCCCTGTTCATTTAGGCCAGTGATTGAAGCAGCAGGACAAACAGCATTGCTGATAGCAACCTCAATTTTGATCAGCCAGCTCTGCTCCATGTAAGAACACTCTGTTCAAATTATCTTCTCCCTATCTGAAAGCAATAAAGAATTTCACCACCTGATTGTAGGCAGTGATCAGTACTGTTGGTGAAAGGATGTTTTGAAATTGGCTGGTTTTTCCTAGCACCAAAGGGCAATTCCAGGGCTTTACTACCAGAGAACATATCAGTTCAAATGTAGCTGCTCCAAATATCAAGTGTGGAATCTGAGGCTGGCTCTGCATTGACTAGCAACCTTTTCCAGTTAACCAGAATGCAGAGACATGTCCTAGGAAGCACAGATGGGAAGTCCTCTGTATTAGCAAATTCAAAGTTCAATGTACAGATTCAGTCACGGACCCAAGTCTGTGTTCACATCCCCTTCAGACAACGTGAAAGAAAATCATTCATTGCACTACCTGCTCTATACTGTTCAGTTAAGCCAGTGCGTGAAGCAGCAGGAAATAAGCATTACTCATAGCGACCACAATTTTGAGTGGCCAGGTCTCTTCCATGAAGGAACACTCTGTTCAGATCCTCTTCACTCTATCTGAAAGCAACACTTAATTTCAGTGCCTGATTTCTGGCCGTGAACAACCCTGCTGGTGAAAGAAAGTTTTGAAATCGGCTGGTTGTTCCTAGTGCTAATGGCCAATTGCAGGGCTTTGGGGCTGGAGAACAGCTACGCCGCTTTGGATAGGAAGTTTGGAAGCTGAAGCTGGTTTCCTATTGACTAGTAATTTTTTGCTTAAACCTGAATGCAGAGACATGTCTTTGGAGCCACAGAAGGGAATTCCTCAATGCTAGCAAATTGAACGTTGAACTGCCAGCTTCAGTCATGAACCCAAGTCTTTGTTTGCATCGCCTTCAGACTTTGTGATAAATTATCATTCCTTGCACTACCTGCTTTGCACTGTTCAGTTAGGCCAGTACTTGAAGCAGCAGGATAAAAAGCATTGCTCATAGCACTGTCAATTTTGAGCAGACATTTCTGTTCCATAAAAGAACACATTGTTCAGATCCTTTTCACCCTATCTGAAAGCAATACAGAATTTCATTGCCTTCTTTCAGGCAGTGAGTGATTCTGCCATTGAAAGGAAACATTGAAATTGGTTGATTTCTCCTAGTGCCAAAGGCCAATTCCAGAGCTTTTCTGCCAGAGAATGGCTTTGCCACTCCAAATATCAAGTGTGAAAGCTTTGGTGGGCTTTGCATTGACTAGTGATTCTTTCCTCTTACCTGAATTCAGAAACATGTCCTAAGAAAAACAGAAGGGAAATCATTAGTACTAGCAAATTCAAAGTTCAATATCCAGTTTCAGTCTGGACCCAAGTCTGTGTTCGCATCCCCTTCAGACAACATGAAAGAAAATCATTCCTTGCACTACCTGCTCTGTAGTGTTCAGTTAGGCCAGTGCTTGTAGCAGCTGGACGTAAGCATTGCTCATAACAAGCACAATTTTGGGCAGCCAGGTCTGTTCCATGAAAGAACACTCTGTTCAGATCCTATTAACCCTATCTGAAAGAAATACATAAATTCAGTGCCTGATTGTAGGCTATGAGTGGTTCTGTCAGTGAAAAGAAGTTTTGTAATAGGCTGGTTGTTCCTAGTGCCAAAGGCCAATTTCAGGGCTTTTCTGATGGAGAACTGCTAAGCCACACCAAATATAAACTGTGGAAGCTGATGTTGGCTTTACATGGACTAGCAACTCTTTCCAGTTAACCTGAATGCAGAGACATGTCCTAGGAAGCACAAAAGAGAAGTCCTCTGTTTTAGCAAATTCAAAGTTCAATATCCAGATTCAATCATGGACCCAAGTCTGTGTTCACATCCCCTTCAGACAATGTGAAAAAATCTTTCCTTTCCCTACCTTCTCTGTACTGTTCAGTTAGGTTTTCACTTGGAGCAACAGGAAATAAGCATTACTCATAGCACCCTCAATTTTGAATAGCCAGTTCTGTTCCATGAAAGGACACTGTCTTCATATCCTCTTCACCCTATCTGAAAGCAATACAGAATTTCATTGCCTGCTTTCAGGCAGTGAGCGGTTTTGTGGGTGAAAGGAAGTTTTGAAATTGGCTGGTTGTTCCTATCACCAAATGCCAATTGCAGGGCTTTTCAGATGGAGAAGAGTTAAGCTGTTTCTGATAGTAAGTTGGGAAGCTAAAGCTGGTTTCCGATTGACTAGCAATTTTTCCACTAAACTTGAATTCAGAGACATGTCTTTGGAGCCACAGAATGGAACTCCTCTGTGCTAGCAAATTCAATACGGAATGGCCAGCTTCATTCATGAAGCCCATTTTCATTTATGTTTTCATCCACTTCAGACTATGTGATAGAAAATCATTTCTTGCTCTACCTGCTCTGTAATGTACAGTTATGCCAGTGCTTGAAGCAGCAGGATTAAAAGCATTGCACACAGCACACTCAGTTTGGAGCAGCCAGTTTTGTTCCATGAAAGAACACGTGGTTCAGATCCTCTTCTCCCTATCTGAAAGCAATATGGAATTTCATTACCTGCTTTCAGGCAGTGAGCGATTCTGTCAATGGAAGGAAACTTTGAAATCGCATGGTTGCTCTTAGCGCCAAAGGGCAATGCCAGGACTTTTCTTCCGGAGAACTGCTAAGGCACGCCAAATGTAAAGTGTGGAAGCTGATGTTGGGTTCACATTGACTAGCAATGCTTTCCCCTTAAACTGAATGCAGAGACATGTCATTGGAGCCACAGAAGGGAACTCCTCTGTGCTAGCAAACAGAGGAGTTGAACTGCCAGCTTCAGTCGTGAACCCAAGGCTTTGTTCACATTGTCTTCAGAGTAAGTGATAGAAAATCATTCCTTGCACTACCTGCTCTGCACTGTCCAGTTAAGGCAGTGTTTGAAGCCGGAGGATAAAAAGCATTGCTCATCGCATCCTCAATTTTGAGCAGCCAGCTCTGTTCCATGAAAGAACACTCTGTTCAGATGTTTTTCACCCTATCTGAAAGCAATACAGAATTTCATTGCCAGCTTTCAGGCAGTGAGCGGTTCTGCCAGTGAAAGGAAACTCTGAAATCAGCTGGTTGGTCCTAGCGTCAAAGGGCAATTCCAGGGATTTTCTACCAGAGAACTGCTAAGCCCATTTTGGACTAGCAGTTCTTTCCACTAAACCTGAATGCAGAGACATGTCTTTGGAGCCACAAAGGGAATTCCTCTGGGATAGCAAATTCAACATGGAACAGCTAGCTTCATTCGTGAACCCAATCTTCTGTTTTCATCCTCTTCAGACTGGGTGAAAAAAATCATTCCTTGCACTACCTGCTGTGCACTGTTCTGTTAGGTCAGTGCTTGATGTAGCAGGACATTAGCAATGCTCATACCGCTCTCAATTTTGAGCAGCCAGTTCTGTTCATTGAAAGAACACTCTGTTCAGATCTTCTTCACACTATCAGAAAGCAATACAGAATTTCATTGCCTGCTTTCAGGCATTGAGCTCTTCTGCCGGTGAAAGGAAGCTTTGAAATATGCTGGTTGCTCCTAGTGCCAAAGGCCAATTCCAGGGCTTTTCTGCAGGAGAACTGATAAGCCACTCCAAATATCAAGTGTGGAAGCTGATGCTGACTTTACATTGACTGACAATTCTTTTCAATTAATTTGAATGCAGAGACATTTCCTTGGAGCCACAGAAGGGTAGTGCTAGGTGACTCACCATACAACAGCCACCTTCATTCATGAACCCATGTTTGTGTTTTCATTTTCTTCAGACTATGTGAAAGAAAATCATTCCTTAGCATTACCTGCTCTCCACTGTTCAGTTAAGCCAGTGCTTGAAGCAGCAGGAAATAAGCAATTCTCATAGCACCCTCAATTTTGAGCAGCCAGCTCTGTGCCATGAAAGAATACCCTGTTCAGATCCTGTTCACCCTATCTGAAAGTTGAACAGAATTTCATTGCCTGATTTCAGGCTGTGAGCAGTTCTGCCTGTGAGAGAAAGCTTTGAAATCTGATGGTTGCTCATATTGCCAAAGGCCAAGTCCATGGCTTTTCTGTTGGAGAACTGCTAAGCCATTCTAAATATCAAGTGTGGAAGATAATGCTGGTTTTACATTGACTAATAATTCTTTCCACTTAATCTGAATGCAAAGACAAGTCCTTGGAGCCACAGAAGTGAAGACTTCTGTACTAGCAAAATCAATTTTGAACATCCAGCTTCAGTTGTTAACCCAAGATTTTGTTGGCATCCCCTTCAGACTACATGAAAGAAAATCATTCCTTGCACTATCTGATCTGCACTGTGCAGTTAGGCCAGTGCTTGAAGCAGCAGGAAAAAAACATTGTTCATAGCACCCTGAATTTTGAGCAACCAGCTCTGTTCCATGAAAGAACACTCTGTTCAGATCCTCTTCATCCAAACTGTTCAACATTGAACAGCCAACTTCATTCATGAACTGAAGCTTATGTTTTCATCCTGTTCAAACTTCATGGAAGAGAATCATTCCTTGCACTACCTGTTAAGTACTGTTAAGTTAGGGCAGTGCGTGAAGCAGCAGGATATAAGCATTGCTCATAGTACCCTGAATTGGGAGCAGCCATCTCTGTTCCATGAAATAACAGTTTATTCAGACCCTCTTCATCCTATCTGACATCAATACAGAATTTCATTGCCTGATTTCAGGCAGTGAGCAGTTCTGCCTTTGAAAGGAAGGTTTGACCTCTCGTCGATCATAACACAATAATACTGGGAGACTTCAACACTCCACTGTCACCATTAGACAGATCATCAAAACAAAAAATCAATAAAGAAATAGCTAGCCTGAATAATTTCATAAACGAAATGGACTTCACAGACATATATAGAGTTTTCCATCCTAAATTAGCAGAATACACCTTCTTCTCTGCAGCACATGGATCCTTTTCCAAAATAGATCATATACTAGTTCATAAAGATAATCTCAGCAAATACAAGAAAGTTGACATTATCCCGTGTGTCCTTTCAGACCACAACGCTATAACCCTAGCAATCAACAGCGATAATCATAACAGAAAACACACATATTATTGGAGATTGAATAA
>PVKS010030881.1:0-23966 GCA_004027875.1 Aplodontia rufa
GCCTTCTGGTCCTGTTTCCACCTTTGATCTCTGCTGCTTCCAGCCTGAGTATTTAGAGCTTGCTTTGCAATCCCAAAGAGGTCTTGCCCTGATCAGGCGGGCTGGGCATGCGTTAACTAGCAAGCCTAAAGTACAAGCCTTGCAGTTCCCGCACCTCCTCTTCTGCGCAAACCGCTGCTCTGTGCTTGTATGAAAGCTCTTTCCAGTCACTGGTCCTGCCGCCAGACAGAGTGCAGGTCCGGGAGGTGTCCTCGCCAGAACACCGACTTTAAAGCTGTGCGGGTTTTTCTTTGCAGAAGTGACTCAGGCTGGCAGGAATGTAGGCGGGAGAGTGCAAATGCCCCCGCCGCCGCCGCGGCTGGCCCGGAACAAAGAATCCCTGGTCGCTCCTAAGTCTCTATTCCCCAGAACCTCTGCTAAAATTAGGACTGGTGATTCACAATGCTAGACCCCCAAACGCACCTCAAAATACTGGTGAGAAGCCAGAGATATCCTGATCAGTCACGGGGGTGCAGGGGAAGGCTTTTGTCTTCAGATCGACATCTTGAAGAGTCTCCAATAAATTCTTACTCAGCAGCATGTTTTATTTGGACTTCATTAGTTTTTACTGATGACCCTTTTCTGTTCCAGGAAGCCATCCAGGATGCCACACTGCATTTAGTTCCACTTGTGCCTCCTGAAAGCTCCTCAGGATGTGACAGTTTCTCAGATTTTTCTTCCCTTTGATGCCCTAGACATTTTGAGTATTGCTCAGGTATGTTGCAGAGTGATCCTTGATTTGGGTTTGGTTGGCTGGGGCTGTGTGTTTTGAGGAGAAGGCCACAGGGATGCAGTGCCACTCAGCACAGTATGTCAGGGCACGGGCTCCCCACGTGATGCTAATCCATTATTTCTAATCTCAATAAGTGACCATTAGACAATTTGAGACATATCATGATAGGAAGATTAATGTCTTCTTTGTGATATCTTTATTCTACTCTGTGAATATGCTGCCCTTTCAAGCATGAAGGAATTAAGTTTGCAGATGTGGATCAAGTTGCTAGTAAGATGACTCTAATATAGGGAAATGATCTTGGATTATCCAGGAAGGATCACTGCAGTCATGACAGTTCTTAAATAAGGAAGAGGGATGCAGAGAATAAGGACAAGGAAGAGGATAAGAGGGAAATATTTCTACAGATGGAAGACAGAGAGAGGGAACACTGGTGGCTTTTGCAGTGGAGGAAGGGCACCTGATCCAGGTGGCTCTAAAAACTTGAGTAGCACAGGAATACAATCTCCACTGGAGCCTTCAGATGCACAGCCTTCCCAACACCTGGATTATATCCCAGTGACATCCATGATAGGCTTCTGATGCTCAGAATAGCAAGGTAATAAATCAATGCCCCTTGAAATCACTAAACTCATCATGAATTGTTAGAATATCAACAGAAAATTCATATAGAATCACTATTTTACTTAAGTCAGAGTGCAGGAGAGTCAAAGTGAAATGGAAACATTCTGTGTTAGATAGTAAAAGTTCTGACAGTCACTGATACATTAGGGGTGAGTCCCCAGCACAGTGGGAGGTGGAGATGGAGCTCTGCCACAGGACAAATTTGCCAGGTTCATTGGAGGGTAGATTACACCTTTCTTTGGTTACTCCTTCATTAGTTTTAAATTATAAGCAATCAACCAGTTTTCAAAACTTTCTTTCCAGTTATCTCTATCTCTTCTTTGGGGGGGAGGGGGATCAGGAATTGAATCCATGTTGAACTCAGAGGCATTTAACCACTGAGCCACATCTTTAGACCTTTTCATTTTTTATTTTGACACAGAGTCTCCCTGAGTTGCTTAGGGCCTCACTGAATTGCTGAGGCTGACTTTGAACTTGCGATCCTCCTGCCTTAGTGTGCAGAGCCACTGGGGTTTAGAGTGTGCACCACTGGGCCAGGCTGGCATTAACAAAGGCTAAATCTTCCAATTTGCCCAGGACTTCAGAGCTTCTTGGGATGAGGGACTTTCAGTGCCTAAACCAGAACAGTCTGAAACTGAATTTTTTGCTACTCTAAATATGGCACACATTTTCTACATTCAACAAAAATAATTAAGTGAGAATATTACTATAAATGTCAATTAACAAATACAATTAAACAAAGCTAAACTTTATTAAAGTTTTAAAATGTTGGGGCAAGATGTTAAAGGGGAACTCTTAGTCATCTCCATAAAAACAGCAACTATGTCAATTCAGTGGAGAAAATATGCCACATTTATAATTTTTGGTGGCTCCTTATTCTAATAAAGAACACTAGAAAATGAGCCGAATAAGCTTTTTTTCTCTTGCAAAAGGTTATGAAGGTGAGCAACTGAAGTGGTTTTATATGTGTCAAAAATGTGTTTCTGAGGGCCTGAAACTCTGTGGAATGAGGCCCTGGTCGAGAATGGGCAGAGGATAGCTGAGTAGTTGAGGTCTTAGCCCTCCACTCCTCCTAGAACCAGGGAGGTTTACAATCATGAGTTCACATGCTCATCTCCAAGAAGTTGTTTGGTTGAAATGTAATAAAGACCACTATTTTCACCTAAATCCATTGTATCACAAAGGAGGACATAAATACCTAAACAAGGAAATTATTTGTCCACTGACACACATCCAGTTCCTACCTAAGGTTTCTGAATGAATCAAATTGCTTCTATTCATTTGCCAACAATTGCTTTACAAATACATGGAGATGTCATTGTTTTATAAGATTACGTTGCCTGATTTATGAAGAGTGAGACAGATACCAACCACCTGATAACCTAGAAAGTTGGAAGCTCCACTTTTGTTCTTATACAAAATGATACCATTACTAAATGTTACAGCCAGCAGTGATGATCTATTAATCCTTCCATCTTACCACTAGAGTCAGGGAGGTTAAGTGAGATGTGTTGAGGTCAATCAACTAATTAACAGCAGCATCAATACTAGACTTCTATGGGAATTCTATTATGTCACATTATGTTCCTCGGGCATTACTTATTATTGTTGTTCCTTTACCTTAAATGAATATTTGCATTCAATTTCAGCCCTTTTTGGGACACTAATTACAGTAAACATTGTCAGAATGTAATATGCAAATAGTCTGTGTTCATGTATGTGTGTGTGTGTGCGTGTGCGCGTGTGTGTGTATGTATGTGTTTTTCTGAAGATTGAACCTAGTGCCTCGTACATGCCAAAAAAGTGCTCTTCCACTGAGCTACAACCTCACTACTTGAGTATTCATGCTTTAATGGCTTAAAGAAGAATGAAAAGAGGAAAATAAGGATAAGATTTGCTTGTAACATCAAGCCAACATATAATAATCCTCAGAGACAACTGCTGATTTTATGATTGTAGAAGAAATTGAGTGAAGCAAAATGGGCTCTGTTCTCCTTTCCACACCCACTTTGTCAGGGGACATGATCAGTAGTTATAAGGCATGAGTCTTTGTAATGGAAAAAGGAAAATCCTGTGCCCTGTACTATACTTTACTTACTATATCTTTTTCAACATATAAAACACCCCATGAAATATATTTTTCTGTTACAACTCTTTCTAGTGCAAATGAGATAGAATAACATAAACCGTGTTGAACACACATGGTGATTAAGAAGCTAATGCAGCTGAGGATTCTAAGGGTGTTACTGGCCTGAAGGAATGTAAATTTTTTTTGTTAGTTAATTTTTTTTATTTTTGAACAACCATACAAGTTTTTAACAAAATAATGTAAAATGTGTATAGATTCTGGATATTACAATTACCCCCAGGAGTGCCCCCCCAATTACCCACCCTTATCCCTCCCTTCCCCTTCCCACAATATCTCTAAAAAAGGATTAGGTTGTATAGCATTACATCTTATCTGGATTTAACACATGATAATAGACCAACTTTCTCACTGGCCAATGTAAATTTTAAGAGACTTCTATTGCAGCCTCATTCATCTCTGAACCTTCTTTTTCTTCATGCTGTCCCATTATTCCACATACTACAGGATGACTTAACAAGTTTGAACTGGGGCTTACATTACTTGAGAAACTCAGTGAATGCTGGCCATGCCAGTTTGGATAATGTGATTACGTTTGTGCCAATCACTGTGGCTTAGGAGAGGGATACTGAGATTGATCAAGTCTAAATTGCATGAACAGGGACTAGCAGAGTAATGGAACAAGCAGATCCATGGAGTTCCTGTGCAGCAGGGAAAGAGAGGTTTCCCCTTCGCTAACAGAGCAGAGAGAAAGGCTGCTGAACCAACAAACATAAATATCCATTAGAGTATAATTGTCTTTAGGTAGAGATGAGTACATGAAATACCATTAATAATAATTGTACATGTGGTGGATCATATCAAAGCCCAGTTTTATTTAATTACAGAATCTGTCCTCTTTGAGCTGTAAGACTTGGACTTCTGCCATTGCAATATTCACAGTCCCCTGAAAGTGATAGATTTCTTTTCAAATATTATAATTATTATATTCAATTTAATAGTAGAACTCAAAATAGCACTATTGAATTGAACAAATGATGATTTCATGTGGGGGGGTTTTAAAATGTTTGTTCCTCAAGAAGTTGTATAGTAGGAAATATGGCTTTTCTTACATTTTAAAGTGATATCAAAGTCTTTAAGACTGTTGGGGAGGGTTTAAAAGGTTTGAAATTATTTTTCAGATGATCTGAGATTTTTCTCATCTACACAACTCAACTCCAAAAATTATTATCTTAGTTGTTTAAATGGGGAAAGACAAAGATTTCACTTGGATTTCAGGCTGCTACATCTTATTGGATTGGGAAGTTTGACCAGCAGCATAAATTTTTATAGAAGTAAAATAGGAAGACGAGATATGGAGGATGGTTAACATGTTTAGGAGAGCCTTAGGATAGTAGAGCTAACTTGTAATATTCTATACACATAGGATGAGATGGTTGACAACAATTAATTGAATACTTCCAAATAGCTAATAGAGAGTACTTAAATATTGCTAATGCAAAGAAAAGACAAATGTCTAAGATGAGAGATATGGCAATGACCTTGATGAGATTATTATTCATTCTACACATGCATTGAAATGTCACACTATAGTCCATACATATGTATAATTGTTAAACATATAATTAAAATTAAGATGCATTTTCAAAAAAAGAATAAGTTAATAACGAAGTTAATAAAGCGCTTAGATTAAAGTAATAATAATAATAATAATAATAATAATAATAATGAAGCAAAAACCAAAATTTCCCTGCACCTTTGAAATTCACTATAAGAAAATTATCATAGAGAAATAACTAGAGAGGTACATACATTAAATCTCACATGGATTTTTCAAAGTATGAGATAATAAAAGAAATGAAAAACAATTCAAACATAAATTTATAGAGGCTGGACTAGATGAAATTGAAATGATAATTCTAAAAGTTGTTGTACATGCCCAATAAAAAAAAATAATATACACACAAGCTTCTTGCTTACCTCATTTCATCCTCACAATAAGCAACCTGCTAATAAGATATCATTACTATTATCACCATTGTTGTCATCTTCAATTAAAAAAAACATAGAAAGAAATAAAGGAATAAGCTATGTCTTTAAAAGATTAATCTGAAAGTCAAGAACATTAGCTTGCAATTAGTAGAAGCTAGACTCAAATTAAGCTGTGTTTGACTTCAAAATGTGTAGCCTTCACTTCCATGCAATGTTGCTATTTACCCACTCAATGGAAAAATATCACATGATTGTAAAAACATGCATGGGGTTCTGGTTCAGTGGCAAAGTACTTGTCCAACATGTAAAAGGCCTAGGTTCAATCCCTAGCCTCACAAAAATAAAATAAAATTAAAAACAGTTATACAGATCTACATAAATGGTTAATTATCAAATTTTTGTGTATTTATTAAAATTATTGGATTAAAAAAGCAGGTAACAACTGAAAAGCTTGTCTTTTATTAAAAGATTTTTGGTACAGGTGTTATGGTTTAGAGATGAAGTGTCCCTCAAAAACTCATAGATGAGAAAATCCAAGGTAGTTTAGAGGTGAAATAATTGATTCATGAGAGTCTTAACCTAATGAGTACATTAATCCAGCTGAATAGATTAAGTGGGTGGTAATGGCAGACAGGTAGGGTGTGACTGGAGGAGGTGGATCATGGGGTATATCTATATATTTTGTCCAAAGCTATGTTTCTCTCTGCTTCCTGTTGTCCTGTCCTGGGCTGCATTTTTTACTGCCCTTCTGCCCAGATATTCTGCCTTGCTTTGGGCCCAGAATAATGGAGTTGGCCAACTATGAACTGAGACCTCTGAAACAGTGAACCAAATAAACTTTTCATCCTCAAATTGATCCTTTGCATCTTTTGGTCATAGTGATAGAAAAGCTGACTAAAACACAGGGTCTCATAAAGTTGCCCAAGCTGACCTTGAACTTGGGATCCTCTAGCCTTAGCCTTCAGAGTCACAGGGATTACAGGCCTCAGCCACCTTGTGCAGGTCCTTTATGTAAAGAATATAGGACATTTTTTACTCCCTATTTTGCTTTTTTAATGAATTAATTATTTGCCATGAGTGTGAAATACCATCTTAACTATTAGAATACATTTTTTTTCATTTTGGAAAAAAAGAAGAGAACATAGTGTTTTGCTCATCAGTTAAGATCTCATTCTTTCTAACTTGATGATTTAGTCATTGGGATTGAGATAGTCGGCTTTTCCCGTTCAACCTTCCTGACATGTAAGACTTGATACTTGGGATACTGAGAGCCTGAATAAAATGATGACAAAATAGAATTCCTAACAATGCTTCCACTTGGGAAACATCAGCAAGGACTAAAAATAATTTCTTTTTAAAATGAGTTAATCAAACATTTCCAACCTCTGGAAAGATTCAGGATTCATTCAGCTCTTGCAAATGATTAGGCTTTCTGCTTAATCTCCTGCTGAATTCATATCTTGCTAATCCTGTGCTGTTCTCTGAATGATTACAAAGCTCTAACTCACTAATGCTCTCATATTAAAAAATAATAATTATCACTCCCTTGACCAAGAACACCTTTGAAAAACTGCAAAATCTCCCTGTGTATTTGAAAAATATAGAAATAACCATGCAACTAAAATTATTAAAAATGAAATACTTTAATTGAAATGTTGACTAAATTACAAGATAATATTGAAGAGTTGTCTGTATTTTGCATCCCTGAAATTATAAACGAAGTTCTGAGTTGTTTCAAACCTCTTTTTCCAACCCTAGTAGTTACTAGAAAGACCAAAGAAAGGTCAGACTGCCACCCACAGTCCACACCCTTCCATCTGTGGACAAGTAATGGAAAGCGAACATGATGCAAAAAAAGCTTTCCGAAGTAATGTGGAAAACAGGTGTGGGTCTTAGATTTCACAGTGACATTCCACAACACCCATCCCCAATAAAGTCAAACCACTTTTCTCCTTCCCTATTTTGGAAATCCATGGGGATTCTTGCCCCAAATCCATGAATAACAAAACAGCTTTTAAGGTGCTCCTGAAGTTTTGGCCCAGTTGTATAATCTGCAGCCATTATTTGGTGACAAGTGAAAGGAAGAACAAGGGCATTCACAAGTCTTCAACCTTTCATCCTACTTCTATTTACAAAGCGACAGAACCCCCATCCCATCACCTTTTTGAAATACCTCTGCATTTCCCAACACCAGTATCCATATCTTTTCTATAATGAATCAGAAATGCTCCCACCAAGAAACTAACAGAATGAATTCTATTCTATTTGAGATTCATGGTGAAATCTGAGCTATGCGGATATGTTGAAAGGAATACACAATAGGCTGAGATGATATCTTCTGATAATGTGGTGGCAAGGAAGGAGGATAGGTCAACGGATTAGGGCTTGAATGCCTGAAAAGTTTGCTCACATCTGTGACAATATGTGAGTGCCTGTCAGAGTTCCTCACAGAATTAATATTCCTGCCACTTCCTATTCTATCTTTAATAGATTTCTTAATCAAATGGGGGCAAATGTGAACAAATGTTCACTTCCCAGTCTATCTACAAATTTCTTGACTTCACTTATACAACAATGGGAAATTAGTACCTTTGTATTGGGGTATTTGTAAGAACATGTTATCATAATCAAATCGCTGAATGATAAATATGAAAGAAATGAGTGATCTCCCTATTTTAGAGATGCCCAAATCTATAAATACAGCTAGTTTCTTACAATTACTCATAAATTAAGAATTAAAACTTAGAGAGGGGGACAAGTTAGGCAGTCAGTGTGGGCAGAATGATGGGGTAAGTAAGGAGGACATTGGCTCACAGTCATTTTTTCTAAGAGGGCAAAGAGCATCTGCTGTCACAACCCCCCATGCTAACGAAGCCCTCTACTAACAAAGGTATTCCGGACACAGGCAACTCCACTGCTGATAAAAGTGCTTATGGGTCCAGGACAAGAGACTAGATCAGAACAGAATTACTGAGCCCTGCTCCCAGGCATGAGGAAGGGAAGGCAATGATTAATAAAAGGAGGAGAATCTGGAGAGGCTATGAGAGAGATATGCCAGACCCTTCCTTGATTTCTTGGCTCTGAGACTCCCTTCTCCTGGAGAAGTCTTTTCTTCCTATCCTTTCCTAAATAAATTCTGTTTGCTTTGCTTGCCTTGGTGTCCCTCAGTTTCATTCTTCGACTCTGAGAGGACAGGAACCCAACATTCACAAAACCGGCATGAAAACTAGTATTTCCTAACCCTCGGGGCCTCCACTATCATTTTATCTAATTCATATCTGGTCCTTGTTGACAACCAATTCAGAAATACATGTTACACATGAGCTTGCTCACCTAAAAATCAAGGTCTAATAAGGCAGTTCTGTAAAACAGTCTACTAAATATGATAGGCACCCAATAATTTCCAGTCTTTGCATGGAATCCACTTCAAAAACCAATAATGCAGAAGAAAAGTACAGCAGAATTAATTCTATTGTCTACTTGGCCTTTTTCATGTGGTTTTCGTTGCTCTGACACTTCATTGAATACGCGGTGCTGGGGTTCAAATCCATGTCCTTGCACTTTCCAGGCAAACACCATAACTGAGGAGCCACCACTCCAGCCCTAAGCAGTGCTTCTTAACTAGAGAACATTAGCCCCTCAGGAATATCAGGTAATTATGATTTTTTAAAACAATTGTTATTACTGGAAAGGTTGCTACTGGCATCTAGAGGGAGGTAGCAAGGGATGCTGCAAGTGCCTACAATATGCAGGATAGTCACCTAACAACAGAGAATTATCTAGTCCAAAAATGTAAATAGATCCATTTCTGAGAAACTCTATTATTAAGCACATTCTTTTATTTTTAACTGGTTCAACACAGTCTTACATACTGAAGGGATTCACTGCTACAGTTTCATCCATGCATACATAATGACAAAGTAGCTTAAACCAGATATTTGTCCAGGATCTCCCCACTTCACCCATTCCCCCATCTCATGTCCCCTCTGTGATTCCCCATGTGACAGATATAAATGACCATGTACATACATGTTTAGTATTGAAATGTCTAGGTTTATATATCTGTCTGAGTATAGTTTGGCTTTTCATGGGAGTCAGGTGTAGCCTACAGGTTCGATAACCTCCGTTTCTTTCCCTTTTTGCCCTCCCTCTTTTTTCTCCCTCTCGGTTCCTCTGTTTCATAGCTTTAGATTCCCCCAGCTTATGTATTATTCAAATTTGGTGGGTCTGTTAATTCAACTTGTCATACTATCTTAGGTTTCACTTTAGCTTCTACATATGAGGGAAAACGTACGACCCTTAAGTCTCTGTTTGACTCCTTTCACTCAGCATGATTTTTTCCATTTCCATCCCTTTATCTGCAAATGCCAATAACCCTTTCTTCCGGTTTCTATCTGTATCAATTCCTGGGCTCCTGTGGCTTTTCTTCTTTTCACTTTCCATTCTCATCGTTAATTTTTTAAATGCCAGAAAAAAATCTTTCTTTTTATACCCTTTTCATTCAACTCTCTGTGTATTCCAACTTGCATCTTCAACATCCCATTCCATTCATATAATTTCCATCTTCACATTATAAAACCCTTTAAAACATGACATAGAAGAAGTCTGAAAAGAGAGGAGGCCAAACAGACAAAGAAAGATTATCTTTAGTCTGTGAAAGAGAAGGAGGAGAAAGTTGTAGCTGTTTAGACATTCCTCGTGTTTACACCTTTGCCATGTGTCCCATTTACGTGCTTCACACACATCTTAAGTGGCCAGACTAAAACGAAGATCCTCTATATTTTGATATCCTGACTTCTGAGTGTGACATTGAAATTGAAGACTCATTTCATAATTTCTCAACACATCGGAGCAAGGACTTATTCTTGTGGAGGGGACAGAAACCAGAAAATTAAAAGAAAGTAAATAAGAGAAGGTGGGATTTTCCAGTGGAAATAAGGATGAGATGCTCCAGAGTATGGACCATGAGAACATTTCCCGGGCTCATAAAGCACATCAAAATCCTCCATCCTGTGCTTTCATATAAAGGAAAACAAATAAGGACATTTTATGAATTGATACAAATAAACAATAGAAAAAAGAAAAATACCTTTATTTGCACAAAATAGATATTGTATATGTTTATTGTTATCATCAGTTACAATACAAAATCCTATGACTCAAATATCTTGAAGTGTTTGCAAAACAAACTGGCCTTCCTAAAGGAAGGTTCCGCATGGCCCTTTCATACAAACTGCACATAGTGTTTTCCTTTTCCCACGAAGTAGTAGTCCAGAGAGAAGAGTATAAAAGACCCATTCCCTCGAAGCTTACTACCTTTTGCATGAATTAGATTCTAATATTTACATTTATATTTTGCTGAATGTTTTTCTAGAAGTCAAGATTTCTCTATCTCCTCTAACTACTTTAAAAAATGGAGGAGGACAGAGAGAGAGAATCAATTTTATTTAGTTTTTGCTGCTCCAACACTTCATTGTGCACATGGTGCTGGGATTTAAACCTGTGTCCTTGTTCATGGGAGGCAAGCACCGTAATTGTTGAGCCACTGAGCCAAAGCTCTGGCCCCTGTTCTAATTACCTTTTTTTTTTTTTTTAAGAGAGAAGGACAGTGACAGAGAGAGAGAGAATTAATTTTTGCTCAGTTTTTTTTAGCACGGCTTTAGTTGCTCTGACAGTTGCGTACGTGGGTGCTGGGGTTTGAACCTGTGTACAGGCACATACCAGGCAAGTGTCATAACTGCTGAGCCATGACTCCAGCCCCTATAATTACTCTCAATAGAAAATTTGCAATTAGACTAGAAAAAATTAAATATTATTGAAATGTGAGGGTATAAATACTATTCTTTGCCAAGTACAGAAAATTAATTTTGAAAGGCCATTAATTAGGGGTACATATCGAATTACATGTTACAGAGTGTGTGATAACCTATTTTGCATCTATTTAACTGAATATTTTTCCAACTCCATGCTTTGGAAAAATTTTAGTGAAATAGGGGTAAAAGCAGTATACAAATATGACCAGCAGCTAATTGTATTAAAAAGAATAACCACATGAGTATATCTGTGTGTGTGCAAAAAGAACTTTTATAAGACTAAAACAGTAAAGATTATCCTTATGTTGAATAATTAAGAATATTTTCTGCTTATTTCTATGTTTCCAAATGTTTCTACAATTAACATATTTTACAATTAAAAGACAATTTAAAAAATAGCCACATACAGAAGGTTTTCTTTAGCTAACACGTTGCTAAAACCATTTCCGAATCTGTGCCATCCACTCTAAGTTAGGAATCAGGAAGGAAAATGCATCTGTAATAAATGAAGGCAGCAAACAAAAAAAAAGTGGCAAAATCCATAAATCCCTTTGCTTAGCAAAGCAATTTTTGTGACTGCAACAGTTGGAATCAATTACTACAGACTTTCACATTGCAATGTCTGCAGAGGCGTTACTTCCGGAGTTGGAACTGGGGATAAAGTCACTTGCATTGGGCAGAGGGGCTAAGAAAAACACCAATTTGATCAGAAATGACTTCATTTCACGAATCATTATGCTATTACCACGTGCTTGGAGATAAGCAGCTTAGGCAGGGTCACGATTTAGCAGTCTCTTAAGACCCTGCTGTCTAATTAGCGTGGCTCTCAAAAACCTGTGCTCAGCTCATTTCTCATTGGGCTGATAGGAAAGAAAGGCATGCTTTTCTCTGCTGTCAGCATACACCAGTTTCATTAATCCTGTGGTGTACATGGTAAAAATGGCCCTTTATTTTTGACTCAGAAAATTCATTGGACAAGTATTTGACCAAGATAGCAATATTCTCATTGGTTGAGAACATCACAACTCTAATGATAGAGAACCATAAGGCAGAGCACAGAGAAGTGGCTCACACCAGTAATCCCAGCAACTCAGGAGGCTGAGACAGGAGGATCTCAAGTTTGAGACCAGCCTCAGCAATTTAACAAATTGAGATCTGTTCTCAAAATAAAATCTAAAAAATCCTGGAAATGTGATTCAGTAGTTAAGAACTGCTGTACCAAAAAATAAAAATAAAAAAAGAAAGAAAGAAACCACAAGCAGGTCATCTCTTATGTTTTACTTTTGCCAAATTGTGTTGATTTTGTTTGTTTTTACAGAGTTCATACATAGACTATCAGTGAGGCCCAATCAAATTATTTTTATTACAAGTCTCCTGGTCATTGGAATTTTGAGAAATATTGATTCTGATACTAATTATCTTATCATTCTTAGATCCTAGGAAAACAATTAGAAATATAAAGCCTTACAAATAAGTGTTAATAATGCACCAACCCAAATATGGTACTATAATAGTCCAGAGTCCTCTTCTAACCTGTAAAATCTTATATCTAATGCCATACTCGGTATCTCCACTTGATATCTCATACATAAGTCAAATTAAGGATCTCAATTAATTTCCAACTTGAAGACTGGAAATTTATCTTGGTACGGAGTTGTTGAAGGATTTCACATAGCAAAATCACGCCCAAATTATCTCTTATACTTTTAAAGCAACTAAACCACTTTCTAACATTCTAGCCTCAGTAATATGGTTCTGATGGGTTTGTGGACTTGTTAACCTACCAGAATTGTTCAAGTATGACTCCACTTGGAGTCTGTAATAATTTAAGCCTCTTATTACACTGTATGTCAAATCTGGTGGCTCAATAAAAGTAGACTTTGGATACAAAGTATGTTTTATTTTTATAGAGCCCTTATTTTTTCAAAAGTAGGGCAGTGCTGTATAAACGGCTCGGCTACTACATTTAAGTATAGAAATAAATATAAATTATGCTTCAGCACCTGCTGAAATCCAGGCCTTGATGCTATCTCATATGAGTTGCTCCATCATAACTCACCCTCATCTAAGAATCTACTTTGAGTTACCCAACCTGCAGAGAGTTACACAGGCAATGCCTATAGACACGAACATGTTTTTATAGTGCATTTCCCTTCTGCATTATTTCAACTCCTACACTACTTACATATTTATAGAAGCCTCTGGTGATTCTTAATGATGTTGTTCGGTTTAGTTTTTTAATAATTTCCTTCTAACATTCCTGCTGCTGATTGTTCTCTTATTTTAATTATCCTGCATTCTGAGCAGTGCTTCTGGGAGTGGGTTGATGATTTCACTGCAGTACATTACAGGTAAAAATAAGTTTTAAAATCTCATTGGAGCAGAAGTTCTGCCCTTTACACTTCACCAAAGGTGATTGTGTGCATAGAGCCCTACCAGTACCTGAGAAGATATTATTAAGAGCCAACAGATGCCATTAGGCCAGTTCTCAGTCACTTCACTGATCCCAGAAGCTGATGGCCACTTACAGTGAGCAAGAACATATAAATTATGGAAGATAAAAGCTATTGGACACAAACTGTGTAGATATTGAAATAGGAGTTTAACATTAATCATTTCATTTAATTATCACCTCAACTTATAAAGTATATTTTATAGCATAGCTTTTGACACATATGGAAACAGAAGCCTAGAAAATTCCATCATTGCATCCAAAGACATGCACAGCCAATCCATTGCCTCCTTGGACTCCACTTTGGAATGTGTTCTTCCACATAAAAGCAATTTTCAGTCCCATCATGGAAGTAGGAAGAAATGCATGCATGCGCGCACACACACACACACACACACACACAACCATTTTCTCTATGTTTATAAAAAAGGTTCAATTAATGTGGATCTGTCTCAGTTCTTCATTCTACTACCTTTATATTCTTGTCAATTTTTTAGCCAACACTACACAGTCTGTAGTTTTATATCAAGTAGATTAATGTAGTTAATCAACTAGATAAGTAGATTAACATGGTTTTATATCAACTCTGCAAGTTGAATCTTGTAACTTTGTTCTGTCCTTTAACATTGTGTTAGCTTATGAGGTTTTCACTCTATGGATAAACTTTTGAATCAGTTTTTCAGTTTTCACAAAGCCACTTGCTAGGTTTTTCCACTGGGGTGTGAACAAATTTATAGATCAGTCAGTAAAGATATGACATCTTTAGAAGATTGAGTTTTTCTGTTCAAGATCATGTACTGTATTTCCATTTATTCAGTCAGTTCTTTTATTTTGGTCATCAGATTTTTTTAGTTTTCTTCAGATAGATCTTCAGCACATGTCATTAGATTTATACCTAAATGTTTCATTTGGGTAGTGTGTAAATGTTATTTTTATTTCAAATTTCACTTGCTGATTTCAAATTTCACTTGCTCATATTTTTATATAATAATCTTGCATCCTGCAATCTTTCTGCAGCCATGTATCAGATCCATGATTTTTAAAAAATTGTTGCTGACAAAACCTTTATAGATAAATGATCATCCCAACTGCAAATAAAATACTTTTTTATTTCTACCTTCCAAATATATACACCTTTTTTTCTTGTCTTATTGCATTAGCCAGGATTTCTAGTACAATGGTGTAAAGAAATGAGGAAAGAGAATATCCACCTATTGTTCCTGATCTTAGAGGGAAAGCTTCTATGTTTTCAGCATTAAATATGATATCAACCATAGTTTTTGTGAATATTCTTTACTATGTTAAGAAAGTTCATTTCTTTACTTGGATTAATAAGCTTTTTTTCCCTATCAAGCAGTGTTGTATTTTGTGAAATGCAATTTCTGCATCTGTTGATATGATTACATTAATTTTCTGTTGTAACTTGCTGATGTGATAGATTGATTTATTTTAAGAGAGAAAGAGAAAGTCAATTTTATTTTTTATTTCCATTTTATTCCTCTGCTTAGTTGTATATGTGCTGCTGGGTTTGAACCCAGGTTCTCATAAATGCCAGGCAAGCACTCTAGCACTGAGCCACCTCTCCAACTCTAATGGATTTATTTTTGAATTTTGAATTCAAATTGCATATCTTAGGCATATCCTTTAACAGCTTATAGGAAAACTCAAGAAAAACACAATTTGAAGGTAGAATTCATAATTAAAAGGGAAGCAGAACACACGAATGTGGGAAATTCTTAGCATATCCTTGTAAAGAATAAAAAACATGTTTAGGGGTTGCTTAGTGGTTATGGCACTTGCCTGTTATGCACAAGGACATGGATTCAGACACCACAAACACAACAGTGTTAGAACAACGAAAACCACATGAAACAATAAATAAAATTAATTCTCTTTTTTAAAAAAACAACCCCCCCAAACAAAAATAAAAACAAAAACAAAAACATGTTTAGCAAAGAAAATGTAAGATGTGGCCAAGTGACCATATGATAAGGAGGCTAACACGGAAAGAATGGCACCAAAGGCATTTCAGAGATCCTGGAAACTGTCGCACCAATCTCAGGTAGGCTCACAGCACCAGGGTTTTGGGGGAGATTGGTTTCAAGGGAGGAGACCAGGGCACCTTTAATATCTTGGTGTTTGCTGCTTAGGACTGCCTCAGATCTATGGTCCCTAAATCTCAGTAAGCGTTTCTTGTCCAGGGGTAGCTCAGGTGAGCACTTGGAAAGCACATCCCATAGCCTTGTGGTATCTATGTGTGCTAATAATGAAGGTTCATGAAGGGCAAGATTGTGGAGGCATAGTTTCTTCTGCCTGGGCTTCAAAGGATGTCCAAGAGGGCCACAAGACAAAAGTAAAGACATATGACAGGAGTGGATGTGACACAGACAGCACCCATGAGGGTCAGTGGAACTGTGGGATTAGGGCCATAGCAAAAAGGCTCCACTGGAGCAATGCCTACTGGACATTGGGGACACAGCCAGCATAGCCACCAGCATGCAATAGCAGCCTGAAAGAGCCTCAGGCACCTTACTTGAACCCCAGAGACCTGCTGTATGAATAGTGCCAAGAAAACCTTGTGGGCAGAGCCACCTGGGGTATTAGGGGACCCAATATAATCCAGTCACTGTGTGTTTGGAACGTGAACATGGAGTCAGAGGGTTTTTCTCAAACTTAAAATTTAATATTATTTATGTTGTTGGATTTTGGACACACTTGAACCTGCTACTGCTGCTTCTTTCCTGTTTCTCTCTTTTGGAATATAAACATTTATTCTATGCAAGCTCCATCATTATATCTTGGAAACATGTACATTTCTTGATGTCACAGGCATATAGCTAGAGGAAGATTTACTTTGGGATGAATCCTGCATTGAGTCTTGCTTGCATCTGATTTCAAAGAAACTTTGGACTTATACTTTAAAGTTGATGATATAATTATTTAAGACTTTGGGAGCTATTGTGATGGGCTAAATGGATTTTGTATGTGAGAAAGATATGAATTTGGAGGACCAGGGATGGAATCCAATTGTATAAATATGCTTTCTTCAAAATTCAGGTGTTGTTGACTTTAATCATCAGGGAAAAGCAAGGAAAAAACAACATTGAGATTCCAATGCACTCCAGTCAGAGTGGCAATCATCAAGAATACAAAACGCAATCTAAAAATTTCTTCCCAGGATGCAAGAGAAAGAGAAACTTTTATGTACTCTTGGTGGGAATGTAAATTAGTGTAGCCACTATCATAAGAAGTTGGGAGATTCCTCACAAAACAAAAATAGAACTATCATATGATCCAGATGTGCATTCCTTGGCATATACCCAGAGGAATTAAAATCAACATATTATAGAAATGCCTGAGTACATATGTTTATTATAACACAATTCACAACTTCCAAGTTATAGAGTAAGCCCTTGTGCTCATCAATGAATTAATGTATAAATAATGTGGTACAGATACACAATGGAGTTATATTCAGCCATAAAGAAGAACAAAATCATGTCATTTACAGGAAAATGAATGGATCTAGAGAATAGAATATTAAGCAAAATAAGCCAGACTCAGAAAGATAAGTATTGCTTGTTTTCCCTCAGGTAGAACCTGGGGATGGGGAAGAACACGAAATGAAGGGTGACTATTAGAGAAGAGGAAGGGAATTCAGGGAAGGAAGGGTACGGAGTGGTAATGGGAGGTGGATATGATCAAAGTATGTATATGCATGTACCAATGTGCCACAATGAAACCCATTAATCTGTAGAATCACAATGCACAAATAAAATATTCATGTGTTTGCAATATGATAGTGTTATGTGGTATAATCATTAAATTATTAGACCATGAGGTCTCATCCCTTTTGAATGGGATTAGTTGCCCCTATAAAAGGGCTTAACTAAGAGGGTTCATCCCATTTCCCCCTTCTGCCTTTGGTCCTGCAAGGACACAAAGGTCTTCCTCTCTGAAGGATATAGCACTCAAAGGCACCCTCTTGAAAGGGGAGACTTGAATTTCATCAGACAATGAATCTGCTGGTGCCTTGTCATTGGAATCCCCAGATTCCAGAACTGTTAGAAAATAAGTTCTGGCTCTAAATGACCAGTTTACAGTATGTTGTTACAGCATCACAAAATGGACTAAAACCACAACATATACTTAAAGTTTGTTTTCTATTCACTCTGAAAATCTGTCTTTAAATTAGTGCATTTGAACCATTGATATTGAAAATGATGGCTGATATATTTGGAATGAAATCTGCAACATCTATTTGTTACTTTTTTCCCTTTATTTTCAGTTTTTTAAAGAGAAGGACAGTGAGAGAGAAAGGGAGAGAGAGAATCAATTTTTACTGAGATTTCCACATGTTACTCTGACACTTAGTTGTGTACATGGGTGCTGGGGTTTGAACCCGTGTACTTGCGCATGCCAGGCAAGCGCCGTAACTGCTGAGCCACCTCTCCAGCCCCTTTATTTTCATTTCTGAGCTTCCCTCTTTGTCTTCCATTCTAGTTGAGAATTTTGTAAATAATCAGTTATACTTTTATAAAAAATAATGGTCATCCTATAATTTGCAATATGCTTACAACTAATATAGGCCAACTTTCAACACTATATCATTTCATAGGTAGTATGAGGGAATTATAATAAGAAAATAATCTAATCTTTGCATGTGTACTGTCATTTTCTGTCATTCATTGCACTTATTGATAATATATATATGCAAGCAAAAAACTAGATATGTAAGTACAATGTGCATGTAAGCACACAGGTCAAATATATATTTACTATTATCATTCAAATTGTTGTCTGTTAGATCAATTAAGAGTAATCAAAACAAGAGATTCATTTTACCTTCAGTGTCCTTTCTTTGTTGGTCTCACTTTCTCTGTGAAGACTGAAGAGTCAAGTTTCTTCTGTCTAAATAACTTCTTGAAACATTTCGTGCAAAGCATATGTACTGGCAAAATATTTCCTCATGTTTAGTTTGTCCCAAAAGTTCTTGTTTCTCCTTTAATTTTTATAGATAATTTATTCATGATACAGAATTCTACTCTGGAGTCATTTTTTCTTTGATCACTTTAAGTATTTGTGGTTTCTGAGGGTAAGTCATATGTAAGTCTTTACTTCTCTAAACAGAAGTGTTTTATTCCTCTAGCTTCTTTCCAAATTTTTCTTTTTAAAGTATTTTATATATTTTATATTTTCTTGTATCTCCCATATCCCAGAATTATTAAGGAATAATAAGCAAATAAAACTATTTATATATGTAGTGCATAACGTAGCATTTCAAAAAATGCATAAATGCTGAAATGATTACATCAAGCTAATTACATACCTATGTAACTTATTTGATGTAGTGAGAACATTTGAATTTCATGTCTCAATAATTTTCAAGTATAAAATCTATAGTTGACTATGGTCACTGTGCTCTAGAATGGATCTCAACCTATCAACCTGAAATTTTGTACCTTTTAACTTACACCCCTGATCATACTCTCCCTATCCCAGCCTTGACAGTCACAACAATCTTAGGCTCCATACATAGGTAATGTTACACAGTACTTATCTTTCTATGTCTGGCTTATTTCACTACATATAATGTCCTCCGGTTCAATTGTCTTGTCGTTTTCTAAAGGCTGAATGCTATTCCTTGGTATGCACATATATAACCCATAGATATATAATATATAGAGACAGATATTCTTCTATCTGGATACAAATGTTTAAGTATTTTTATGTGTGCACCACACTTTAACCATCCGTAAACGGACAGATTGGGCCAGTATCTTGGTTATGGTGAACAGCTGCAATAAACATGAGGGTGAAAGCACTAACATCCTGATTTCATGGCCTTAAATACATATCCAGAAGTGGAATTGCTGAATTATATGGTAATTCTATTTTTCATTTTTCTAGCAAGCTACTTACTATTTCCCACAATTACAATACTGATTTACATCTCCACAACATTATACAAAGTTTCTCTTTTCTCCATACTTAACACTTACTTTTCTGAGAGTGACACTGACACTGACAGATATGAAGTAATAATTTTATTGTGGTTTTAAGTTGCATTCCTCTGGTGGCTAGTGACATTTATTATTTTTTTCTATATCTGTTGCTCATTTGTATGTCTTCCTTTGAGAAACACCTGTAGAGATCCTTTGTCCAGTTTTAAAATTGTGTTGTTCGTTTGCCTTTCCGAGTTTTGAAAATTATGCACTTTGTTGAGGGGGTATTTATCCTGCTTGATGTTCTCTGTATTTCTTGGTTCTAAGGTTGACTGTCTGACATTAGTTGTTATTATTACTGTTGTCACTGTTATTTGTTGCTATTATAGTTGCAAATATGTCCTTTCTTCCCCTCTGGAATTTCAATGATAAGCATGTTAAACCTCTTGCACTTGTGCTGCAGTTTCTAAATATTCTGCTCTGTTTTCCAATCTGCCCTCTGATCTTTGGTTTTGAAGATTTCCATTGATATCTCAAGCTCAAAGAGTCTTTTCCTCAACCCTTCCTAGTCTACTCAAAATTCATCAAATCCATTCTTCATTTTCAGTGCTTTTTATTGTTAGAATTTCTGTTTTGGTTCCTTCTTGGAATTTCCTTTGCTCTGCTTACATTACATTGTGTTCCTTCAGATTGTCTGTTAATCTGTTACCTTATCTACTAGAGCCCTTAGCATATTAATTATTGGTGCTTTGAGACTTCATTTTGATTATTCCAACATCTTTGTTATGTCTACTTCTCATGCTTGCTCTTTCTCTTCAAAATGTATTTTAGGTCCTCTAGTGAATTGTAATTTTTTCTCCATAGCATGGCATTACATAATGAAGAAGAAGGTCTTCTGTGCATATATATTTAGTGACGTGGTGGCAAGTTGTAGTGTGGGGAGTGTTTTATTGTCCTGCAATCTGGTCTTTGTCTTTTAGGGTGCCTATGCCTCTGGAATGTACCACCCAGGTGGGACAAGATGGCTAGAGTTATTCATGTCATTGAGACTCTGATAAAACCTTAGCAGGTTCAATGGTTTTTTTCCTAAGGATCAGCCTCATTAAGAAGAACAGAGTGCATTGATTTATTTAAAAATGTTTTTCCCTTACATATGCTAGAAGCATACAGGTATTTTCTTCTACTATCCACTGTGAGATCCTAGTTGAGCTCCTGAAGATAAAACTCCCAAAACCCCGGGTGGGGCAAGGGATATGCTGCTACTGGGTTCTTCTGGTGTTTTAACTCTTAGACTTGTCTACACTAAGACTCCCAGCAATTCATTAATTACACTTCAGTTCCCATAGGGCTTTATCTGGTTACTTCTTATAATGACATTTTCTCATCATTGAAAAACGTTTTAGCACACTGAGACAATTCTAAAACATACTCTGAGGGGAAATAAAGACTAGAAGTAGATGTGTTCATGACAGCCTGACAGGAAGTCTCTCCAAAATAATGCATCCAGAGACACAAAACTTAATTTTCTTTCCAAAGTTATAGCCAGTGTCCAGAACATACCAGCATGAGAGAAAAAGACAACTAAACATGGAGAGAAATTTGGAAGAAAAAGTAAATTCTTGCCCAAGGGTAGGTATCCATGCAAAGTCTTAATACTTTGTCCATCAGTATCACAGAGGGATCCAAGTGAACAAAAAGTATACCATAGGGATATTTGCATTTTTATTCGAACAATTTTTTAATGATGTCACAGAGAAATTTTAACTAATTTTATTTTTAATTATTTTCATGGTGTAGAAGAATTAAAAGTGGTTATATTTAGAACTTACTTAATTAAAATGGATAAACTATATTTCAAGTGCATAATATAGATAATCTCACTAAGTTCTACTCCTGGCTATACTACTGATTTAATTAATAGGAAGAGTTGCAGCATATTAATGAGGAAAGGAAATTCTATGCAGTCCCCCTTTGTTGTGATTGCAAACCATTCTGAGTTCTGGGTAAGTGGGTAGTTGGTATTAAAGGCAGGAAGTGTTTATTATTCAGTGCAGTAGGCTGCAGTGACATGTCTTATCATTTCAGCATAACTGTGCCAGAGGGTCTGTAAATAGTATTTGCCAAAGGCAATTTTACACATTCATAATATTCTTTGATGTCTAGGCTAGGCTCAGCTGACAGAGCCCCTGAGGCTATCTTTCTGCCTCTGGCAGGCTGATAAACCAGTGTGGGGGATTATGGAGAAACAAAACAAACCCAAAGAGTTGAGTTTAGTAATTTCTGCATTAAATTCCCCTTAAGAAAGCCCATGTGCAGGTGGCAATGGCCGTTTAATAAGTGGTTATTGAGTGGAGGAGAATGGCTCCCATCAAGGTCATGGAGAATGCTCTCAGGAGAGAAACCTGACCTTCAGGAAGCATTCTGGGCACAGGTGATTTATTGCTTCTGCCTAGAAGAGAGTGAAACCCACATTCTCAGCAATATGGATAATATTTAATAATGGATTACTACCCACTGAACTCTCACTCAATTCATTGGTCAAAGCACTTTTTGAGGGTTTACTCTTAATCACATCAACAAAAACCTGTAAGGTCGGTGAGAAAACTGAGTCACAAGTATATTAACTAGAGTGCATTGCTAGCAAGCATTTAAAATAACACTAAATTCCGATCATTTATCAGCATCTGTCCATAAAATGATCCTACATGTTTTTTCTTAAAATGCATCATTTTCTGAAGTTATTATAGTTCTGTATCTGGGTTTTTATTTAAGTTCTTATATCCATATTTATTATTTGTCTCTTTGTAGTGGAAGGTAAGTTTCATGACAGTATAACTTTGTAATATTTCTGTTTCCCCACAACACCAAAAGCACTAACTGGCGCAGAACAGGCAGTCAGCAAATGTTTACTGAACCCATTAATTAATGACATAACAATGTGCTTCAGAACACGATCTCAGAGGCAAGATGCATGTTTTATCTTTTCTGAATAATAAAATAGTGACACGGATATGAAATTGAATTCTCCAAAGAGAGGAAAGCCTAAAACCTATACTGTAATCTGCACCAGCGCTGGTTCTTTGATTTCCTTACTTTCTAAACAATCCTGGGGAGGAAATCTGCCTTACAGGCAAGATTTCTAACATGCTGACAGTGGGATGGTGGGAAAACAGGCACCTTGGAGAAAGATGTGAGCTCAATTCCCAGCTCCCTACCTCTTTCTTCTGTGACTTTGTGCTTTGTGCTTGTTAGATTCTGATACTTCTTTGAGTCCTACTAATTTTTTTTTTTAGTGTATCATGGAATTTCAGAAATCCCACCTTCCTCATTCTAGAAACTTATCCAACATGATGGTGACTTATAGTTTCATCTTCTACAGTTTGTTTTCTATTCCTTTACTCATTCGTTACTTTTTAAAAGCTATTAAGCTGTGTAGGATTACACCTGTAATCCTGTCTACTTTGGAGACAGAGGCAGGAGGATTTCAAGCTCAAGGTCAGCTGGGAGAACTTAATGAGACTCTGTCTCAAAATTAAAATAAAAATTTGTAAGGACTAGGGGAGTAGCTCAGCAGTAGAGAGCTTCCGGGTTCATTTCTAGTACTGGAGAAAAAAGAAAAAAGAAGGAAAAGAAAATCCTTACATGACTTCCATACCAAGACTTGCATTTCTGTGGTTTTTTTTTCTCTTTTTTCAGGATTTTTTAAATTTTATTTTTGAGCAACCTTACAAGATTTTAACAAAATAATATAAAATGTGTATATATTCTGGATATTGCATTTATCCCCAGGAGTGCCCCCCCAATTACCCTCCCTTATCCCTCCCTTTCCCTTCCCACTATAACTCTAAAAAAAGTATTAGATTGTAAAGCATTACATCTTATCTGGATGTAACTCATGCTACTAGACCCACTTTCTCATTGTCCAGGGTCTAGTCCCCACCTCCACAGATGAGTGGAGAAAATCGACCCTTAGATTTCTGAGTTAAACTGATTTTACTCATCATGATATCTTCCATAGCCATCCATTTACCTTCAAAGGCTGCAATATCATTGTTTCTAATTGCTGTGTAATATTCCATGGTGTAAATGTACCACAGTTTTTGGATCCATTCTTCCAGTGAGGGACATCGGGGTTGTTTCCATAGCCTAGCAATAGTAAATTGTGCTGCTATGAACATTGATATTGCTGTGTCACTGTAATGTGCTGATTCTAAGTCCCCTGGAAAGATACCCAGGAGTGGAATAGCAGGGTCATATGGTGGACTCATCCCTAATTTTTTAA
>PVKS010030882.1:0-23966 GCA_004027875.1 Aplodontia rufa
TTTGTACAGCTCCTCAAACAATGACCTACAGTATTTTAGTGTTTTATAAAGGGTTTGCAAAGTTCATTATTATTTAACATAACTACTAATTGCCTACACTTGAACTAACAGTTGTCCCACAATATTTGAGAGGGACTGTATTTGAGAGGGACTGTTTTAGAACTCCTGTCAGATAAATAAATTAGCACAGTATCTGCATATAACCTAACCATATAACCTACTGCCTCGTAAACTTTAAAGCATTTCCAGATTACTTACAACATTAAATGAAATGTCAGTGTTATGCAAATAGGTGTTAACACAGTATCATTTAGGGAACACTGACAAAAACATGTCTGTTATAGTCCAGAGTCATGCTGGCCACCCATAGCACAGGCCCAGGCCTCTGGTCCCAGGCTGGCAGGTGCCTAGGACATCCATGAGAAGGACCCCTGCATGGAGCTGCCTCACCCACAAACTGCAGAGTCCCAGGCTACTTGTCCCAGGTGGGCAGGTGCCTAGGACAAATGCTGAATTGTTGAAGCTCAGAGGGGTGGGAGGGGTGTTATGCTTCACTGTGTCCTGGGATTTCAGATGCATGGGGTGGCCCAGAATGAGCCTGCCTGCCTGCCACAATGGGACCTGAGATTATTGGCCAGGACAGGTTCAATATATCTGGACCCAGTGGGTATCTGCCCTGTGGTGGGTGGCTCCAGGAGGGGATCTTGGTGTGTTCTTGGCACCGACTGGTCTGGGAGCAGAGGCCTGGGCCCAAGTGGTGGGTGGGCAGGGTGGCTCTTGGTGAGGGTTCTCCTCAGGGGAGACTACCCTTCACCCAAATAGATCCTAGACCAATACCCTGGAGACTAGATCCAAAAGTGCAGCAAAATGATGCTCCAGGCAGAAGCAGCTTTCTAGGTGGTATCTGACCAGACCCTTTGACCTGCAAGAAAGAAATACCTGGAGACCTGCTTTGCTTCCCCACAGAAAACCTCAATTTAAAGAACCAAAAGAAGCTCGTGAAAAATGAGGAATAAAACTAGAAGAAAAGATTCACATCAAATCCATAACTACTCTACCAAGGAGCCCATTGACAGAGAGCAAGATGAAAACCAAGAAAAAAAATTATCAATCATCTGATTACTAAAAGGAACAATGAACTAAAGGAAGATTTAATAAAGGGACTAAGTGAGAAAACTCAAAAGATGAACAACTCAATTATCAAAGAAACAGACATACTGAAAAAGGAGGTAACAAAGCTAAAATGAACAGTCAATCACATATGAACGGTGAAAGAACTTAACAGACTAACTTCTATGGAAAACAGAACCTCAGCTCTTGAAGGAAGAACTTCTGACAATAAGGATAGGCAGAGGAAGCCTGAGAGCATGGACAACAAAAAAGGAAAAAAAAACCTCACAAAGCATGAACAGAATTTTCAAAATGTTTGGGGTGAAATCAGAAGAAACAATCTAAGAACAAATGGGATGCAAGAAGAAACTGAAACAAATGAAAGGCATAAAGAACATTCTCAATGAAAAAGGTACTGAAAACATTTCCATTTAAAAATAGAGTTAGATATGCTCATCCAGGAAGCTTATAGGAAACCCAATAGGCCTAATCAAAAGGCAAGCTCACCAAGACACATCATATTCAAAATGGACTCTTCCTATCCTTTTTTGCTGATGACATGATCCTATGTCTGGAAGATGCACCCCCCC
The DNA here is from genome assembly GCA_004027875.1 of Aplodontia rufa. Taxonomy (NCBI): domain Eukaryota; kingdom Metazoa; phylum Chordata; class Mammalia; order Rodentia; family Aplodontiidae; genus Aplodontia; species Aplodontia rufa. Next base: position 1,701 of record PVKS010030882.1, read on the forward strand.
CCCCAAAAAAAAAAAAAAACTCCACCAGAAAACTGCTTGAGCTTCTAAACAGATTTAGCTAGCAAAGTGGCAGCTACAAAATCAACACCCAGAAATCAATAGCTTTCCTCTACTGTAACAACAATAATACGGCAGAAGAAGAAATCAAGAAATTGGTCCCATTTCACAATATCCTCAAAATAATAAAATACTTGGGAATTAATCTAACAAGGGAAGTAAAAGAACTCCAAAGACAATTATCAAACATCGAAGAAAGAAACTGAAGAAGACCTGAAAAGATGGCAAGATGTTCCATGATCTTGGATAGGCAGAATATAATTAAAATGGCCATACTACCAAGAGTTATTTAGATTCAATGCAATCCTCATCAAGATACCAATGTCCTTCTTTACAGACATTGAAAAAGAAATTCTCAAATTCATTTGGAATGGTAAGAAACCTAGAACACCAAAACATTACTTAGCAAGAAAGATGAAACAGACAGATTCACAGTACCAGATCTAAAATTATACTATGGAGCTACTAACAAAAACAGCATGGTATTGGTATCAAAATAGGCATGAAGACCAATGGAATATAAATCATGACTCTCAGATAAACCCAAAAATCTTCAAATGACTGATATTTGACAAAGAGGGTCAAAATATAACATGGAGGAAAGACAGCCGATTCAATAAATGTTGTTGGACAAACTGGACAGCCACTTGTAGAAGTTGAAATTTGATCCTTATCTCTCATCTTGCACAATAATCAAATCAAAGTGGATCAAGGAGCTAGGAATTAAGCCAGCTACTATACAACTGCTAGAAGAAAAACTGGGTGCAACACTCCAGCATATGGGAGTAGGCAAAGACTTTCTCAACAAGACTCTCAAAGCAAAAGAATTAAAGTCAAAGAGAGGGATGCCATTAAGCTAAAAAAGCTTTTGCTCAGCAAAGGAATTGATCAAAACTGTCAAGAGAGAAAACTTACAGAATGGGAGATAATCATGAATCCTCCAACAGGGGACTAATATCCAAAATGTGCAAAGAATTCAAAGAACTTAACATCAAAAACACAAACAATAAATGGGCCACAGAGCTATAAAAAAACTTCTCAATAGAGGACATCGAGCAAGTCAATGAATGTATGAGAAAATGTTCTAGATCACTAGTAATCAGAGAAAGGCAAAATCAAAACTACATTAAGATTTCACCTCACTCCAGTCAGATTGGCAAAGTTGAAGAATACAAGCAATAACAGATGCTAGAGGGGCTGTGGGAGATAGGAACACTGGCACACTGTTGGTGGAACTGCAGACTGGTACAGCTGCTCCGGAAAGCAGTGTGGAGACTCCTCAAAAAATCAGAGATGGATTCACTGTACCACCCAGCTATCCCTCCTCTTCTGGAAATTTTCTCAGAAGAGCTAGAATCAGCACATTCCAGTGAAACAGCAAAAATCAATGTTCATAGCAGCTCAATTTACAATAGCTAAATTACGGAATCAACCCAGATGCCCATCACTGGATGAATGGATACAAAAGCTGTGATATGTATTTACTCTGGAGTTCTACTCAGTTACCAGAAACAACAATATGACAGCCTTAGAAGGTAAATGAATGGCAATGGAAGAAATCATGCTGAGCGAAGTTAGCCAAACCCAGAATCAAGGGTCAAATGTTTTCCTTCATTGGTGGAGGCTAGAGCAAAACCCAGGCTTAAATGAAAGATAGCTAAGCTCCTGTACTGGAATTACTAAAGTCAAAGCAACACATAATCTAGGGGTATCACAGATAAATAGGGGGGAGGGGAAAAGAAGGAGAAAGGGAGGGATTATAGGGAAGGATCTAAAAATCAACAATGTAGCTTATTCTTTATTCACAGAAGAAGCCAAATAATGCTTATGCAATCATTTAATTCTGGAAAATGTAATATATATAAATATATATAAATGTATAAATATATAAATAAATGTATAAATATATATAAATAAATGTACAAATATATATAAATGTATAATATATAAACATAAATGTATAAATATATATTCAATATATATGTGTGTGTATCTATATATATGTCTATATAGATTTGTCAATATATATACAACATCTGTTATAGTGGGATAATTTAGAAGAATCAAGAGACTGGCAATAGGGATGATTCTGGATTAGGGTCGGGGGCATATTATATTGTTAATACATATGCATTTATGTATGACTGTACAACAATACAACTCTAAAATTTTTTAAAAATCCCAGCCACACACATACACACACACAAATATCTGTATATATTCAATAGAGACACAATTAAAAAAAATATTTTCCATCCATGGTTGGTTAAATCCAGGAAAGCAGAACTCACAGATATGATTTTGGGAGGGATTAAGCAAAATACAAAGAATCACTGACAGTATCACATAATATGTTCTTCAAAAATGACAACTGGTAGTGGTTATGGTCGAGCATTTTATAGTCATGTGCCAGGACTGGTAAGCATGAGGGATACAATGATGAATAACATGGCTCATAATCTTAAAAAGCTGGCACTCGGGGATGGGGTTGTAGTTCAGTGTAGAACACTTGCCTAGCAAATATGAGGTACTGGGTTCAATATTTAGCACCACATAACAATAAATACAATGAAATGATTGTATCCATCTACAACTTTAAAAAAAGAAGTAAAAAATAAGGCTGGCTCTAACACTGAGCTATACCTCTGGACTCACTATTGTTAATGTTTTACACAGCATGCTGAAGGTTTACAGACAAGGAAAAAGTAATTTTTAAAAATTGTCACTTACCTATTAGTGCAACATGAAAGAAAAAAAATTAGACTCTTCAGTTTTACTCCACCTCGGATACTCCCCAGTTGAATGACTTAGAACAAGTCATTTAATATCTCTTAGAAAGTTTGACTTCATGGTACGCAGCCTACATAGTCCTATAATGACCCCAGGCTAAGTTTAATGTTGAGCTACTACCATTGTGCAACTCTTAATTATTTTATCATCTAATATATATTATATAAACTAGAAATGGAACCACTATATGACCCAGCTAACCCATTCCTTGGTATTTATCCAAAAGAACTAAAATCAGCACACTATACTGATAGAACCACTTCAATGTTTATAATAGCACAATTCACAATAGCCAAATTATGGAACCAGCCCAGATGCCTGTCAATAGATAAATGGTTTAAGAAAATGTCGTATATATACATGATGGAGTTTTACTCAGCCATAAGGAAGAATGAAATTATAGTATTTCCAGTAAATGAAGAGAGATGTAGAACACTATGCTAAACGAAATAAGCCAGACTCAGGAAATCACGAGTTGAATGTTTTCTCTCATATGTGTAAACTAGAGCTAAATAAGAATGTGGGGGCACGGACCGTATATCACAGAGATAGAGGATAGGACAGTGGAGTAGAAGGAGGAGATCGAGAGGGAGGAAGGAGGAATGGGAAAGGGTAGGAAAGGCGGAATGAACTGAACAAAATCATGTTTATATACAAATATACCACAGGGAATTACAACTTCACGTATATATAAAAAGCACCAATCAAAAATAATAAATGAGCTAAAAGAATATTAATATAACAGAGGAAGGAGAATGGGGGAGGGAAGAGGGGAACGAAAGCAGAGTGGGGTGGAATGGGGACTGAAATGGAGTAAATAAAATTCCATGCATGTATGAGTTTGTCAAAATTAACCCAATTACTATGTATAACTAACTACTATAATGCTTTAATAAAATAATAACTAAATAAAAATATGTGTTTGGTAAATCCAATGGGACAATGGAATATAAAGTTAAGCATAGTATATAATGCAGTATGTGTGTCACCCACTATTATTTGTTGTCCACATACAGTGCTCACCATGCTTCCTGGGCACAGAATTCCAGTGAGAGGCTCTGTTATAGTTTGGATCTTGAAAGTCCCCCAAAAGTTCATGCGTTGAAGGATTTGTACCCCATATATCAGTCTTCAGATGTAAGGTCTTTGGCAGGCAAATGGATCATAAAGCCTCCGACATGATGAATGGATGAATCCATAAATGGGCTACTGGGTAACGAACTTTATGAGGTAGGACTTAATCACTGTAGGCATGCCCTTGTAGGGTGTATTTTGTTTCCAGCCCCTTACTCTTTATCTCTTTCTCCTACTTCTTGGCCACAATGAGGTGGGTGGCTCTACTCTGCCCTGTGCCCCAGTCATGATGTTCTCTGCCTTGCCACAGGTCTAAAAGCAACAGAGTCCACCAAATACAGGCTGAAACCTCTAAAACTCTGAGCAAAAATAAATCTGCTCTCCTGAAGTTGATTTTTCTGAGATATTGTGTCACAGTGATACAAAGCTAACTAACAGACTCTAAGTAAATATAAGGTTAAGTTTATCAGCTATATAACAGGACAAGTAGGGATACTGACAGTTCCAAGAAAACATGCTTTCTTGTTCCAACCAGATCATGCTACAAAAGCAGAAAGATTATAGTGTTCTAAGAAATAAGAAAACCAAAAAATTCTAACCTATTTTACTCATGTCACTTCCCTGTAATTAGCCAAACATGTACAGTAAAAATGATATAAAGGAAAGAGAAAGGGAAACCAACAGTTCCTTTTTCTTTCAGTCCTTCCTTACTGTTCAGTGAACTGACGGTAAATTAAGAGCTCATAGAATAGGTGTATATCAAGAAGTAAAATAAAAACAGTAGAGATAATTTTGTGCACAATCCAACTGTTGTGGTAAGGACAAAACCAGTACAAACTAAGAACAAACTATATAATTTTGGTGATTCTTCAAGTGAATTAAATGTTCTCATATTTACAATTAGAATCTGTACTTTATAACATAAAAATGAATGAAAAATTCATATTGAAATTTTAATTTTGCTTGACTCAGAAAACCATTAACAAAGATTTGTTTTTTTAAAGACAGACAGAGAAAGAAAGAGTTAATTTTTTTATTTTTTCATCTGGTTTTTATTCTTCCTCCACTTAGTTGTATATGTGGTACTGGGGATCAAACCTGGGTCCTCATGCATGCCAGGTAAGCGGTTCTAATGCTGAGCCACTTCTCCAGCCCCTTAACAAAACCACTTTGACAAGTTGAGAGACTAGAAGAAAGGGAAAATCTTCGTATTTTAGTATCATTAATGTCACCTCTATCCTGTTTTTTGAACAATGGGTCTCTATAGTTTTTACTTTGTACTAGGTCTTATAAATTATGCAGGTAGCTCAATTAATGAGCATCAGTTTCGAATCAGTAAAACAACAATAATAAAACCTGTCATATTGACCTTATTGTTGCTGAAACAATAAATAAGACAAATATTACAAGACTTCCAGTTCCTGGTCCAGCAAGAATGTAAGGAGCCTGCCAAGTCACCATTTTGTTTTAACAAGTAAAAAGCCAAATAAATTGAAAGATAAATACCTCTTTTTAAATCCATCAGAGAAGTGAGGTCAGAAGGTAATCTGTAGCTACCAAAATAGGAGAGACAGAGGCGCAGATACACAGAAGTGAAACTTCTGGGGGGCAGAGATCCACTACCAAGATAGGAAAACCTGAAACTTAATTGATGGATTGCTGGAGGTCACTGTGGACAAGTCAGCTAGACAAAAACTCTAGGGGAATCCAGTCAGTGAGGGGAGGGAGATGTCCTCATCTTTTCCAATTTTACTTTTGGGAGCTAACCAGGTTCTTGCAATGAAGTCGGGAGAAAAACCCCTACAGATTCTGAAAATGAAAATGATTAGTAACTATTTTGAAATATGACTGTTCTTAACAAGTCATGTCTTCAAAAGAAACAATTTTATTAAAGCCTAACTTTCTGGGGCCTAATTTGCCTAGGGGAAGGGAAATACTCAATTTTATTCCCTTCCAGCCATCCTGTCTCATCTAATGGGATGCAGAACAGAGGCACAAGGGTATAGGTTCACTAAAAGACTGAAGACTAACCCTAGGACTATAGATTGCTTCCCTTCTCCCCTTCTACATTTCCACAGTATTATTAAACTACTATTTACTGAGTTCTTTTCATTGACTACATTATGTCTAACTTTCAACAAAAAATTACCAGGCATATTAAAAGGGCACAAACATACACACACATTTAGAAGGGACAGAACAAATATCAGAACCAGACTCAGAATTATCAGACCATGAATTTAAAACAGATACAATTAGCAAGCTACAAAATATGCAAAAGTAGATAGGTAATATAGGCAGATATCAAAATTCTAAGGAAAAATCAAAATGAAGTACTAGCAATCAAAAAACCTGGAGAATGCTTTTGATGGGTACATTAGCGGACTGCACACAGCTGAGGAAAAATACCTCAAATACTTCTGAGCTTCCAGATCTGTCAATGGAAACTTCCAAAACAGAAAAAACAAACAAAATAAGAAAAGCCAAGAACTGTGAGCCAATTGAGAACGGTATAACATGTAATGAGAGTATCAGAGGGAAAATAAGAGAGAACAGAACAAAAGAACTACCTGAAGCAATATAACACATTTTCCCTAAATTAATCCTGGAAAACAAATCACAGATTCAAAAAGTTCAAAGAACACCAAGCAGGATAAACACACACACACACACCAAAAAAAATCTACATCTACATATATCAAATTCAAACTGCAGAAAATCAAAGATTAAAGAAAAAATCTTGAAAGAAGCCAAAGGGTGCAGGGAACCCTTACTTATAACATAGCAAAGATAACAACAACATCTAACTTCCAGAGTAAGAAGAGAATGGAATGAAAAAGCTGAAGTGCTGAAAGGGAAAAAACAGCACCAACAGAATCCTATATCCTGCAAAATTATCCTTCAAAACTATAAAAAGTGACATATAGGTCAGAAGTTCAGATCAACATAAAGAAGGGAAGAATATTAAAGAATAAGTGAAAATAAAACATTATAAAATGAACAATACTGTAACTTTATTCTTCCTTCTCTCTTTACTATCATTTCAGAATCTCATGGCTTTATGTATCACATCATTAGGCTCCACAACTACAACACGGCTCTAATCACTTAAATGGCACTTTACAATGTCAGTATGTTTCAGACACATTGCATTGATTCAATATTTATAATTAGGCTGCGAATGTCTTAAAAACAGTAGCAATTTGTTACTAGATCACAGGATACATACTAAGAGTTTCATCCTTTTATTCTGCATTCAGATGTATTCCAGCGTAATAGAAGTACAGTCTCAGAAACCAATAAATTCTCAAACACAGGTTATTTTGCAACATAAAGTTCTTGGTTTTTAATAACAAAATATTTAATATTAATAAATTAAAATCACAATAAAGAAAAAACAAGTATTTTATAACGATTTCAAAATGTTCTTTTAAATAGTTATTGAGAAGGGCTGGAGTAGTAGCTCAGTGGTTCAAGCACTTGCCTGGCAAGTATGAGCATGCAGATTTGAATCCGAGCACCACATATACAATGAAGTATTGGAGCAACAAAAGCCACATGAAAAACTAAATAAAACTGATTCTTTTTCTCACTGTTCCTCTCAAAAAAAAAAAAATTGATTCTTTTGCTCTCCCCTACTAAAAGAATATAAATAAAATAGCTATTGAGATAACACCAACACTTATTGTGTCTAAATTTATGATTATTCAAGTGATTGTGTAATCAATTAAATGATATAACTGAATATCACTACAACTACAATAACCAATAAAACCATACTATAATAGTAACTTACATTTATGCCATGTTCACAAAATCCATATTTTTGTTTTTTACTTTTATTAGTTAATGATAATCTAACAGTCCCATTGATATAAAGGTGCGGAGACAATGCTCTTGCTGACAGGCCACCATGAGTTAAAGTGGAATGTTCTACTACAATTACTATTACCACAGCTTTCTTCTACAAACACTATTACCTCTTTTACTCCCCAACCTCAACTCTATCCCTATTAATATCCAACAAAACTTTGTTTCTTTTCCATCCTCAATAATGGAAATTCTCTATGAAACTTAGCTGCAGCTTTTTTAGAATAATACAATGGTATTTTTTAACACTTTACTTCCAGTCTTATACTTTCTTTTTAAATTAAAGGAAAAGGTAGATGACTCTAAGTTAAAATCTCCTGGTTATGCTAGAGAAATGTTACCCTCAGATTAAAGACACTATATAGGGAAAAGTCTGAGGAAAAACTTTCAGGGCAACTGAGCACCCTATACAAGTGATAATTCACCAATAACCAATGAACTAATGAATGTGCAGAATTATTGGTAAGTTCCTGTGTCAGAGACAAAAATAATAGCTACCAAGTATTTCCTGCACAGTGTGGGTTATTATCATCATCTGATTAAAAGAAAATTGTATTCATTTTCAGAAAAGATATTGGAGAAGAGTATGGGTCCAGATTTCCAGTTGCTCTGGCTAAAGATTCAAGCAGAAATAAAGCTTCCCAGTGAGGTGGTAACAGAGGGAACACACTAAAGTTCAATAGCAGAATTATAGAGACACAGAAATTCAGGAGCTTTGAACACAGGACTTGTTCCTTGGGAATCCAGCTGACAATATTTTGGCACTGGTTCACCACAGAGGGAGGGGTGACCCAGACAGCAAGAAACAAAATCTATGATTAAAAAAAAAAAAAAATTGGCACATGGGAACCTATGGAACAGACATCAATCAACTTAAATGATCCAGAGGTAGTACAGTGTATGAAAAGTGCTCCATGTTTTTCAGATGAAAAGTGAAGCACCGAAGCCGGAAGTCATTTTGAAGTGACCCCACAGAAGGGAGCCCAGAAGTTCTTAAGAAACATTATTGACTGTACCTGCAAGCATCTGACAGTGAAATCTAGAACTGGCCTAGTGGGGGCACAAATGAGGCAGATATTAAAGGGACCGCAACCAGGGCGACAAAGGCCAAGAATGGTGAAAGGAGTACATCTTGCTATCCCTTTGGGTTTGGTGGCTTTGGGATTAGCCAGAAAGAACCGAGAAAATGGACAAGTGGGTGCATTAGCACTATGGGTTTGATCCTGGAAAGAATACATTTGTGAATGGTAGATTGGGCAAGACCAGAAGAAAGTTGGTAGCTCTGCTCCAAGAGTGAAATTTTGGGGATGCCTCCAAATCCAGATGCCCAACAGTGATTGGAATATGCCCAACAAAAGGATGTTTGGAGCTATTTTCTCTAGAGCAGATACCTTAAAACAAAGTTCCAAAGATCATTCAGAACGTAATGCCAGCCCCTGTAAATTCACATTTAGAACTCTTCATCAGCCCTGGGAGTGCATCTTCCTATATTGCAGGGGTAAAACTCCAATGTTCACTACTTCCAATTTTGTCCTGCCTCAAACTGTTAAGAAGGGAACCTGAGAGCTATTATAACTAGTTTCAACCCAGCCATGCTAGCTGGCAAATCAGCAACTCAAAGAAGTTGATTTTAACAATCCCTGGCTCTTGGTCTCACCAAGGAGTACATGGCCTAAAAAGAAACGGGAAGAAGGACAGTATAGCATAGACAGTGAACACCTATTCTTGTCAAAAGTTTTGACTACCTCAGAAGAGGCAACCCCTTCATTTTTCATTTTTTTGTTTTATTTTTCTTTTCTCATTCCTCTCTTCTCTTTTCCCTCCATCAAGCATGAGTGTAGATATGTATATATGTGTGTTCTAGCTGTGCTGATTGGCTCATGGACATACATAAATATATACACACACATACAGTAGAGCTGAGGCTGGGGACTACGGGGAGCGTGGAGGAAAGGAAAAGGAGGAAAAATCAGGAAGTGAAAGTGACCAAATTATGTTATGTGTAGGTATGGTTTATCATAATGCTTTCTATTTTTATAAATAACTGTCATTCACTAATTAAAATATATATAAATGAATAAAAGGAAAGTAATAAAGTAGGGGAAGAGGATCGGGTAGGGGATGGGAGGATGAAAGGGGTATACTACTGGGGACTGAAATGGAACCAACTATTTTATATGCATTTATGAATGTCAAATTGAACCCCACTATTATGTATAACAATAATGCACTAATAAAAGCATTAAAAGACTGCATCCACTGTTGGTTATGTGTACTCACTGCTTTTTCCAGGTATGTTATTACTGATAAAGGGTAACAACGACAATAACTGGGTATCACTGATAGGGACTGAGATCAGCATCTATGGGATTTAAGTGCTTGCACCATTTAGCTGCCTGTATAATCACACTCAATTCCAATTCCGTCAGCTGAAGAACTGGGGATTGGACTAAACTGCTTATGTTCTTCCCATATCTAAAACACCAAGAGTTCACATATAAAGTCTTGTGTGGGTGTTTGATATCTCTCCTCCATAGAAACATCCAAGCAAGTGGGTGACCTATTGGGCCTCATAAAGGACTGTTTGTATAAATTTCCATATAGCCTGTCAACTACTGCAACAGAATCTTCAGTGCAGAAAAATACCTTTCAACATGGCGAAATCCACAGAGATATTCTAGGATGTATCATTAAAAAGAAATAAATTAGTTTAGCTACCAGCAGTGTTGTTGATGTAGTCTTAAAACTTTGAAGATTTCTTAATTCACACTCCTGGGTCTTGTTGCTATAACAGCAAAATATATTACTTTTAAAAAAATATTCTATACTATGGCTAAATATGTTCTGGTAGTATAAAGGTGGTTGTATATTTTCTTTTTTTAAAAATTTCCCTAAGAGAGCCTATTAAAAATTATCTGGAGGGTTAAAAACACCCTGAACATGGCTGTTTAAATGTTCCCTGCAGGTTCAGTAGTTATATTCCTCACCTTAAGCTTCCTATGAAGGATCCAACACTCCAGACCTGTGTTCATTTAACATTCACTCTGAATAGTAAAGTGACCTGACACAGTCCAAGAATCCCAGTGGAAGCATGGAACTGAAAATAGTATCAAACCCTATATATACATTGATTTTTTTTCCCCTGTAAAAACATAAATATCAAAAAGTTTAAAGAATGGGCTCGAGCGGTGGTGGCTCAGCAGTTCTGATGCTTGCATGGCATATGCAAGGACCAGGATTCGAAACCCAGCCCACGTACACAACAAAGTGTTGGAGGAACAAAAGCCACAAGAAAAACTAAAATTTCTTTCTCTTTCTTTAAAAAAAAAAAAAAGAGAAAAGTTTAATGAATAAACTAGACACAGAAGAGTCTCAATAATACTAGTAAAATAGAACTGTAACAATGCATAGTTAAAAAAAACAAAAATTTACCAGCTCAATTCTCTTGTGCTTTGGAGACCTTACTAAAGTAAAATAAGAGTTATCTGAACACAAGCACTCCAAAATCACAACGGTGGATTTAATAATGAAAGTAGTTATTAAGTGGTTATTACTATTTTTTAAGAGAGAGGGACAGTGAGAGAAGGAGAGAGAAAGAAAGACAATCAATTTTTTTATTTAGTTTTAGTGACCTTCGTTGCTCCAAAACTTTGCTGTGTACTTGGTGCTGGGTTTCAAACTCATGTACCTACACATGCCAGGCAAGCATTATAACCACTGAGCCACTGCTCCAGCCCAACTAAGTGGTTATTAATGGACAGATAGTATATACAGTGTCAACATGCTGGAAAGTTGTTCTTCTCAGGGACTTTTGTCCCAGTGATGGAAAGTTGACTACCATAAACCTCATACAGTTGTTGCGAGGAATTGACAAGAATATCGCTAAAGGGCTTAGAATACTGTTTGCCATATGTTGAGTGCCAAGTAAGTGCTTTTCATTTTTATTACCTTCAAAGACGTATCTAATTACTGATTCTTACATCTTGGATACAACATTCTTAAACTCAGGCTTTAACTTCATAAAACTGCCTTCACATTTATTGAGCATCTTTATGTGATGAGTCCTATTCTAAGTTACATTTACCAAGGAAGTATTTTCTTATTTTCTCTTTAACTAAATTTCTAATTTACAAAGGAGGACTATAAAGCTCACCTGCTTACTGAACAAAAGCCTTTCTTTCATTAAATAGGAAATGAAGGCTTTGCACATGAAGTAATTGAATTTCTTCCCTCTCTTTATCGCTTCACTTGCAGTAAAACTTTAAATGACTGGAAAAACATTTCAGATATTTCATGATGGAAAAAAAATGTTTCCAATTTACTACAAAAGCCTGTAATAAAACCTAAAATATGTTTTCTGCCACAAACTATATACTTTTTATCATTACAGTTACTTTAATAATAAGCAAGTACTAAATAGCTATTACAACTTCAGCTTTAGGACCTTTCAGTGTATATACTTATTTACCAACAAAACTTGTTATTGCTTTCTGAAAGACAATAATTCTTATTTTAGCTACTTACTTCTTTTTTAACTTGATAACAGGAACTACGAAGTAAATTGTGTTGGGTGCAAGAACTTTCATGTAGTAGTTAAATTTGCCTCTGGCTATTAAAATTACTTAATGATAGTCTTTCAAATGCCAAGACATTCTATACACATTAGCATCAACTACTAAAAATACTGTATTGATTTCTATATTCACCAGAGGTTTTTCTTTTTGTGTGTTTTTTAGTAATAATACCCAGTTTTGATGAAAAATGCAAAGCAGTTTTGACTGTCATACAGAAAGAAAGCGAATATAAAGTGGTATAATCACTTTGGAATACTGGCAGAAAGACTCAAGCTAGACATACATGGCATATACGTACCTTATAACCTAACATGTCTATTCTTAAACACAATAAGATTTGTGTATATTTCAACCAAATAGCATTACAGGAATGTTCATAGTTGCTTTAATTCATCAAATTCCTAAGTCAGAAGCTACTCAAAATATTCACTAACAGAAGAATGGAAAAAATAAAGTATGGCATATGTAGACAACAGAATAATGCTCAGAAATAAGAAATGAATATACAATAACATGGATGAATCTCACAGACAATGATACACAAAAGAAAGCAGACATGAGGGGCTGGAGCAATGGCTCAGTGGTTATTACTTGCCAGGCAAGCGTAAGTATGCAGGTTCAAACCCCAGCACCGCGTACAAAGCTATGTGTCAGACGAACAAAGCCCACATGAAAAACTAAAAAATTGATTCTCTCTCTGTCTCTCTCTCTTAAAAAAAAAAAACAATGCTAATCTTTTCATGTCTGCATGATTACATTTACATAAAATTTAAAAAGCAAACAAATCTCATCTATGTTGATAATAATCTAAATAATAGTTCAACCTCAGATGATACTGAGCTGGAGAATCAAGAGGGTACAAAGGTTGTAGAAATGGTTTGGATGTCTGAGTACTGATTTCATGAGCATTCAAATTTGTAACTCCACTGAGTTATAAATTTGAGAGTCACAAAGTTATATACTTTAACACAAAGCTTAAATTTATAAATATGCTAAATTAACTTATAAAATAAATCTCTGTAGTTACAAAATGCCAACTTCAGGTATATATACACTCATGATATATATATACACTCATGATAAAAACTACAAAGTTTTAAAAATTCTCTTAGTTTTCTCTGAAAAATAAAATGTATTGAAAAAATGGGAAAGGGTATTACAACCTCAATTTTGTGTGCTACTTAGAGTGATATTTTACAAAACTGGTTCTACTGAAATAAAAAAAAAAAAGGACACAGAAATGAAGCTTTAGACTCTTCAAGACTAATCTCCATAGCTACTGATTATTCCTTTGAACTACAGTTATTTGTTGTCAATTTATGGAGGATAGGTTTCTCTGTTTAAAAAGGAGATTTACACACTAAGAATTCTTCCATAGCAGTGAAAAGTAGCCTTGTGAATAATGCCTATTGTAGGAGTATACACCATCTCACTATATATAATTAAATGGAAAATAACAATAGCAACAAAAAGACCTTGATAGAAAATAGTGATCATTTAGTCTGAGGCTTCAGCATCCAGGACTGTGCATCTACTTGTTCCTCCTGCTTTCCAGTCGAAGGTGGCCATTGTGGGACTGCAGGCTGATGAAATCATGAAATAGCAAATAGGATAAGACTAGATTTTTAGAAGCACAAGCCTCAATGGTGATCATGGCAGAGCTGAATGAGAGTCTCTCCGTGAATGCTGGACTCCAACAGTGGGAAAGGTGCCTTACTGTGAGGTGGGTGGATGGTAAGATTTCTCCCCAAATTCAAAACTACCCAGGGAAAAAGATTAGTGACATGGAGCCGTGGACAAGCTGAAAGTGCAGGAAGTCCCAATAGATAATTTTTCCAGTGCCAACTATCCAGCTAGAGGCAGGCTGGGATTCTGCCCTGGAGGGGAGGAAGCTGTGCACACTTAATTAAACTCAGCGACAGTGTGAGCGCTCAGCAGAGCCTAGGCGCAGGACTCTGGTGCCCCAGGCTGTGGCTGCAGCAGGAACCAAGGTACAGCTTTAACACACAAAAAACAGAGTCCCAAGAATCTGCTCTCGCAAAGAAGCAAAGTGGCTCTGACATTTTGAAACCTCCCGGAGGGCAGTACAGGAAACCACTTCATGAACAGTGAATCCAAAATCACCACATACAGAGCAGAATAGGGACCTCAGTCCAGAGGAGCGGCTCTAGGCCCCCAGTGTTTTGACTCTCTGCCCTCGGGGGTCTGTGTGGGCCTGGTGAACGATACCTACTGATCTGGCAACTGGACTCGAATTTAGAGGCTTCCAACCCATCCCGTTACATGCCCAATCTGTTGGTGGAGTCAGGGACCAGGCTTATAATAAACAGAACCTAAATACCCTGGGGGGCTTAGGTCTTCAGGTCCAACATATACTACCTGAAACTCTCTGGGCAGAGGTGAGTGTTAGCCTCAGGGACCTATAAACTAAAGGGGCAGCCTGGATCCAGTGCTTTCCTCTATTTTCAGACCCTGAATTCTGTAATAGAAGTGGTCCCATTGGTCCTGGGAACTCCAAGTAGGAATGAACTTCCACACACTCTAGTGGTTGCATTTAAGAACTCCATAGACACTGGTCTAGCTGGGCTGGTGTCTCCTTCACACCCGTCTCCCCTTGCAGGGGTTGTGACTGTCCCAACAAAACATCTCTTGGGGCAAGACACCAAAGAGTACAGCGATAACAGGCCTGGTTGTGCTCAGTTCAGGCCTACCACTCTCCTTAGAACAGCAAGAGTCCCTTACAGCTGCAAAAGGACCCAAACGACTCCCAGCAGCTCCTGGGTCCCCTGCTGAAGTTGGATAAGAGTTTGGGCAGGCAAACACTAAACGGCTCAAGAGTGCAACCCGGGTGGCCCTGAAGTCTGCTCTCACAGGAAGCAGAAAAGGGGAATATTTGCAACCCCTCAACAGAAGAAAATTACTGGGAAGCGTCCTGGGAATCTCACTGTCAGCTAAGATCATCAAAATTCATTCCCTCCAACAAACTCAACTGGGAAGTGAATCCAACTAGAAGAAAGCTATGAACAATACCCCACTGTACACTTTGACTCGGCGATAATAATTCAGAACCTTCCCAACTCCTTTTTTCTTTTTTTATTCTGTTGTTGTTCTTGGAATTGGTGTTCCGTAGTGTAGGTATTTTTTTCTCTGTGTGTTTGGTTAATTGATTTTTTTCTGTCCCTGTGATTTGTGGTATCTGAATGCTATGTCTATATTGCTGGGATGTGACCTGTGCCAGTCTGCAATATTGCAAACTAGTCATCAGTCTCCTTGGGCTGAAAAGATTCCCAGTCTTTATTACCTCCTTTTTCCCTTCACTCTGTCAATTCCTAAACTGTATTCCAATCTCTCTCATCCTCCCTCAAAGTTATTACTCCACTCTCATCTCATTTCTATCTTTTCCTCATTTCTAGCAGAATAGTATACATCATCTCTACTACCTTGTAGATGATATATCCTCATTCACAAGTTCCAAACTATCTTTCTACTTCTAGACCTTCTTTTCCCCTCACCTACGGAGGTCCTGGTAAACTGAAGTGAACACCAAACTTGAAAATGATTGTTTGTTTGCTAATAAAGTATAGTGTGAAAGCTATCAAGAAATAAAACTGCTAATCTGATTGCTCCTATAGGTGCTAATCAACACTATAACAGCTACACTGTCTGCTGTATGCAGTAACTGCACTTATTGACTTCTACCCACTACCGCCGAGGTATTGGAAAACTTAAAAGCTCCACAGTACTTCACAGATTGGGGTGCCAGCCATTTAACTATGCTACCCAAATTATACCCCAGGCCAACTAAGCAAAGAGATAAAAAGCTCCGAGACCATCAACAAAGCTCCCAAGAGAATTATTCAGTATTGGACCTCAAGTCACACTCTCTGTAACTGAAAATGAGGAAAGAGGGAAACAATCCTTCACCTCAACCCCACAGCCCTCCAAACAAGGTGTCCATGGTCAGGGTTAGATGAAAACCTAGAAAACTGAATCAACAATATGATTAGTAATTCAATCAAAGAATTAAAAGAACATTTAATAAAAGAGGTAAGAGCAATTTCAGGAGATGAGAGACCACATGTATAAACAGCTAGATATTCTGAAAAGAGATGCAGCAGAGCTCTTAGAATTGAAAATACTATCAACCAAATAAAAAGCTCATCAGAAGATACTGATACCAGAATAAACTAAACAGAAAATAGAACTTCAGCTCTTGAAGAATGAACAAAAGATAAGACAGGCTAAGCAACATTAAATTCAAGTAGGGCAGACAAGAAAAGAAACTTATTCTGCATGATCAGAAATTCCAACTAATATTTGACAAGAAGAGAAGAAATAACTTGAGAGTAACTGGAACTGAAGAAAACATTGAACAACAAGGAGCATTAAGAACCTTCTAAGTGAAATCATCCAGGAGAATTTTTGTTTCCCCATATCAGATTTGATCTAGCAAATCAAACTCAAGACACCAAATAGACCTAACCAAATGAGAAATTCACTGAGACACATCATCTATAAAATGAATAACAGATAAATCAAGGAAAGAATCCTTAAAGCACCAAGGAAAAGCCACCAAATCACATTCAGAGGTAGTCCAATTAGGATCACTATGGATTTCTCAGATTGGACAATAAAGGTCACAGAGCATTGAATGACAGTTTTCAAATTCTGAAAGAAAACAATTTTCTGCCAAAGATAATATACCCTGCAAAACTCAGCTTTAAGTGTGACACAGAAAATAAATACTTCAATGATAAATTCAACCTAGCAAGGTACATAAAACACAAAGTCTGTGCTACAGAAAATTCTCAAGTACATACTTCATTCAGAGGAACATGCAAACAACTTACAAAACCTTTAAAGAGATGAAAGTCAAAATCACCAAACACACTAAATATATCCAAGATAGTGCAAAACACAGCAATAGTCACAATGTCAGGGACCCAGATTCCCATATCTATTCTAATTGTAAATGTGAATAGACTCAATGCACCAGTCAAAAAACACAGATTGGCTTACTGGATCACAAAACAAAACCATCAATGTGCTGCCTAAGGAGACACACCTCACAATCAAAACAGACACAGACTGAAGGTGAAAGGTTGGCAAAATGTCTACCAGGCTTGTGGTGCAAAAAAGCAAGCTGTTGTTGCCATCCTTATATTCAATAAAGACAATTTTGACCAAAACCTAGTCAGAAAGGAAAAACAAGGTCACTATATCATAGTAAAAGGAACAATTCATCAAGAAGATACAACGAGAGGTTGGGAAAATGGCATCCACCCCACCAACGGTGACTCCAAGACGCTGCTGAGAATCACCTCATGCTGCAGGAGTGCACTTGGATTCCCATGGTAGGACAAAGCTCCCAGTGTGGGGGAACATTATCCACTAATTTTTTTTTTTTTAACTCCAAAGGAATAGCATGGTCCATTAACAAATATAAAGGTGGAAGCTTGTGGCACCAGCGCAATCAGCCCCACACCTGGGGGTGGGGAGAGCCAATCCGGAGGGGAGGAAACAGAGCAAGTTTCCTAATCAAATACCCTAATGTGGCCGGAAACTCCCTGACCTGATTGCTCTTAATTTACATGAACTTGATATAAAGCTCTGGGAATTATTTGCTCACATTATCGAACTTACAGATGTTTGTGCGAGCCACAGCATCCGGCTCGCCATTGCGAGGTTTCCTGAGAGAGGGGCGGGTTGCTCAGCAAAACACAGTCTTGGCGCCTCAGCTGCCACGGTCAGAAAACCAGAAACTATCTCTTGGAGATTTGGCCATTTCCCAAGAGGTCTGTGTGGTGCTGGGATTTCCCTCTCCACCTCCAGTCGCTGCTGGGGGAGCCAGGGAAGGAGAGGATTCGACACTACACCTTTAACTCAATCACGGCAGACAATAACTCTCCACCCGTGCTCACGGATTAGAACAGCTGGTTTTAAAGTCCTTTAACATAACCGCTCGCCCCAGCATGCGAGAGTGGGGTGGGTTCCTCTATAGCGACTTGGGGCCTCAGTCCCCACGATCAGAAAGAGAGACATTAACACACCCCCCACCTACCCTGGGGGCTGTGTGGGACTGCACATCCCCTCTCCAGCTCGAAAACCTCTCGGTTGGCGACCTTCTGCCCGACCCTCTACACGCCCAAATAGGAGGAATCTGTGAACAGAGCTTGCTGCAGCAGGGCACATCGTTCTCAACGGAATCCTCTGCTTCAGCCTCTGCAAAAGCGACCTGTATCTAACAAAGCAAGGTCGGATATCTGCCTCAGGAAGCTTTGAATAAATGGGGCAGCATGGGCTCCCCCTTAGCATCTGAGCCCTGTGCACAGCCAAGGCTACGTGTAGACCTTGACCTCTCCAGGTGGGTGCCCCCTAGTGCTTGCAACTGAGAACCACATAAGCACTGGCACAATCTGGACCATCTTTCCCAAGTTTCTGTCAACATCACAGAGCAGCTCTTGGGACTTCTGAAGATCACAAGTCACAAAGAATGGGTCGAAAGTGATCCTGAAGAAGCGAGTTTCAGGCTGGCCACTCTCCTTAGGTCAGTCAGAAACCCACACATCTACACTAGAATCAATTAGATTGTCTAAAGCTTCTGAGCCCCAGGCCCAAGAAATTCTAAAGTGCAGACAGGCAGAAAGTGATCACCTCAGGATTACAGCCCAGGGAGAGCTGCAATCTATCCTCGCAAGAAAGGTGAGACGGCAGGTTCTTATATTCCTTTACAACAGAAAATTTTGAGGAGATTCTCTTAGAAAATCCAGATCACTGGACTTATTCAAACTGGTTTTCCCCTGACAAGCTCAACTGTGAAGAATTCCCAGCTAGACAACATATTTGAACACATCCCCCCACGGTACATACTCCCTACCTAGGGAGCAAAAAAACTCTGAACTTTCACAACGAGTTTTGTGTTGTTTTTTGTGTGCCTCTTGGGTTCCCTTTCACAACGAGTTTGTGTTGTTTTTTGTGTGCCTCTTGGGTTCCCCCCCGCAAAAAACAGGGATCTGGCTAGAATATAATATTTTTAAATTTTTAACGCTACTGTGGTGTTTTTTTTTTATCCTTTTTTGCTTTACGATAAATACTGAATTTGGTGTTGGTGGATGTAAATATTTATCAGTGTGTATGTATTGGTGATTGGCTCCTACTTTCTCTGTCGTCTTAAACCCAACTGCTACCCCTATACCACTGGGTACCAACCAAGAAAACATTACATGATAGCAAAACAGCCTCAGCCTCTGGTGAGTGAAGATAACCATGCCCCATACTAACTTCTTCCTCTCCTGTACTCTGGTAATCCCTAAATATTAGCATTTTTTTCTCATCCTCACCAAAAATCTTTACCCTATCCGCACCCATTTCTATGTTTTCCTCATTCCTAATAGAATAACCTAATCCCTCGTTCCTCTTTTATTCTAAGGCAGGTGTGATATTATACCTCCCCAATTCACCTCCTTGATTTCCTAGTCATTTTTTCTCCCCACTTTCACAGACCCTGCTATCTGAAGAAATTGACACTCTTCAAAATGTATACTTGCTTGCTATCATAATATGTTCTGACAGCTCTCTCAAAGAAAACTGCTACTATTGGTGCTAGTCATCAGCACATCTGTTTTAGCTGAAACGGACTAGTATTTGCACCTATAGACTCTCAAGTTCTCATAGAATGGTCTGGCATCTTTAGCTCTGTCTTGACCAAATAGGTACCAATCGCAATGAAGAAAAGCCACAAGAAGCTCCCATTCCGCCACCAAGAGTAACAATGTTGAACTACAAGACACGCTCTCTGACTCTTGAAAATGAGGAAAAGGGGAAATAACTACCCCCTACCCCCGCTCAACCCCACAGCGTCCCAAGGATTCCATAGCTGGGGCCCTAGATGAAAACCAAAGATACTGTACCAACATTATGATTAGTAATTCAATCAAAGACTTGAGAGATGAAATAAGGAAAGAGATCAGAGAACAATTTCAAGAGATGAGAGACAACTTCTACAGGGAAATAAGGGAACAATTCCATTAGATGAAAGATCGGCTATATAAAAATATAGAGATTCTGAAAAGAGATGTAGCAGAGCTATCAGGATTGAAAAACACGGTTAACCAAATCAAATCTTCACTGGAAGATACCAATACCAGAGTATACTCCACACTGAAAATAGAACTTCAGTTCCTGAAGAACGAACACTGGTAAAGGAGGATTGGCTAAACAATGTCAAATTCAAAGAAGATAAACAGGATAAGCAACTTATATTACATCAGAACTTCCAAGTAATATTTGATGAGGAGTAATAATCTGAGAATCACTGGCTTGGAGGAAAACTCCGAATAGCAAACAAGAGACATCAAGAACCTTTTAAGCGAAATCATAAGTGAGAATTTCTCTAATTTTACAATTGATCCGGAATATCACATCCAAGATGCTTATAGAACACCAAACAGGCGTAATCAAATGAGAAACTCACCAAGACATATCTTATACAAAATGAATAACAGAGAAATTAAACAGAGAATTCTAAAAGCAGTTAGAGAAAAGCCCCAAATCACATTCAGCGGCAAACCAATTTGGATCACTATGGATTTTTCAGAGCAAACAATGAAGGCCAGAAGAGCTTAGAACAATATCTTTCAAGTATTAAAAAACAAAAACTTCCACTCAAAGATAATATACCCTGCAAAACTCAGCGTCAAATGTAATGGGGAAATTAAATACTTCAATGATAAACTGAAGCTAGCAAGATACATGAACACAAATCCTGCACTACAGAAAATTCTCAAGGATGTTCTCCATTCAGAAGAAAATGCCAATGGCATCCTAAATCCTTAAACAAGGGCGAGTCAATAATTATACACAAACTGACTTCCAAGATGACTCAAAACTCTGTAATTGTTACAAAGTCTGAGACACAGCTTCCCATATCTATTCTAACTTTGAACGTGAATGGTCTCAATGCCCCAATGAAAAGACACAGACTGACCCACTGGATCAAAAAACAAAATCCAACAATATGCTGCCTGCAAGAGACACATTAAACTCTCAAAAATAGACACAGGCTGAAAGTGAAAGGATGGCAAAATGTCTACCAGGCCTGCAGCCCAAAAAAGCCAGCTGGCTTGGCGATTCTAATTTCTGATGAAATCAATTTCCAACTAAAACTAGTCAGAAAGGACAAAGAGGGTCACTTTATCATACTAAAAGGGACAGTCCATCAAGAAGATATAATGATAATTAACATTTATGCCCCCAATTACAACCCCCCCAAATATATGGAAAATATACTTAAGGACATTAATCCCCTCATTGATCTCAACACAATAACTCTGGGGGATTTCAACACACCACTATCAACTCTAGACAGATCATCAAAACAAAACAAAAAAAATCAATAAAGACATCTCCAATCTGAACAACTCTATTAATGAATCAGGCTTAACAGACATCTACAGAATATTCTATCCTAAGACAGCTGAATTTACCTTCTTCTCAGTGGCTCTCATGGATCCTTCTCTCAAAGAGACCACATCCTAGTTCACCAGGATAATCTTAACAAATACAAAAAAGTGGATAAAATCCCATGTACTCTGTCAGATCATAATGCTATGATATTAGCAATCAACAACAAGAGAAACAACAGAAACTGTTCAAATACCTGGAAATTGAATAATTACCTCTTAAATGAAGGATGGGTAAAAAAGGAAATGAGAGCAGAAATTAAATTCTTGGAATTGAACGAGAATAAGGAAACAACATACTGAAACCTCTGAGACAGTATGAAAGCATTCTTAAGAGGTAAATTTATAGCACTGAGTGCATACATCAAAAATCTAGAAAGAGACCAGATAAATAGCCTTATCCTTTGACTCAAACGACTACAAAAAGAGGAACAGTCCAA
>PVKS010030883.1:0-23957 GCA_004027875.1 Aplodontia rufa
CCTGGGAAGCTATATATCAGGGGAGAGGAAAGGGATCAAAGTTCTGAGAAAGGACGGTTTTCATGTGTTCTAGGAATGGGATGGAGATCAATGTGCGGAGAGTGTAAGGAAATGTGATTAGAGAGGAAACAGCGGGAAACCACATAAGTCATCACAGACCATAGTAAGGATTTTATTCTAAGTGCTATGTCTATTTGGAAGTTTTTGATCAACTTTGGCTTGTACTTTCTTAAAAATCACGCTGGCTTCTTGGCTGAGAATAGACAACCAACCGGTAAACAATGTAAATAGGATGACAGTTAAACAATAGCTGGATTGTCCAGGCAAGAAATGTTGGCTAGAATCTCAATGGAGGATTGAGGAAACAGTATTTGATGATCTGGAATATGAAAAAAAGAGACAAGTCAAGATGAATTTTAGTTTTGAGGCATGAGCAACCAGAAAAATGAGTTGCCATTTATTGAGAAGGGGAAGACTAAAATAGAAGCAGGTTGGAATTTTTTTTTTTTTTGCAGGAAACATGTCAGTTTGACATAACTATCAAATATCAAATAGAAATATTAACTGGGTTGTAGCTGTTTGTGTAAAGTTCAGAGGCAAAATTAAGACAGGAAATATCTATCTGTAATTTATGAATAGTATTTAAAGTGCAAGAATAAATGAGACCATCAAAAGAATAAGTTAGGGAGGCTGGAGCAGTGGCTCGGCAGTTACGGCACTTGCCCGGCATGCACAAGTACATGGGTTCGAACCCCAGCACCCACATACACAACTAAGTGTTGGAGCAACGAAAGCCATGTGAAAAACTCACTAAAATTGATTCTCTCTGTCTCTCTCTCTCTCACTGTCCTTCTCTCTTTAAAAAATAAAAAAAAATAAGTTAGGTATAGAGAAGCAGAGATCAGAATCCTATATCTAGGAGCATCCAATCTATAAAGATACAAAAGATGAGGAGAAATTACAAAGCAATGAAAAATAGCGTCAGCTTTGGTACGATTGAGTCTCTTAGTATAAAAACAGAAGATGGTATTATGCCAACAATTACTCATTTTCTCTATTAAATGTAATTTACTCTGCCTGGGCCCTGTGACAACATGAAAATGAGTTAGATAATTTTAATGCTAAGGCAGTACCACTGAATAAGTGTAAAATAGTCAGCCTCCTGGTGCTTTTCCCTCCCGATGTTCATACACTGTGTAAATTCTTCTCCTTAAGTATGGGCTGGAACTAGTGACTTAAGATGTCACTTAAGAGAGTCAGCTATGAAAGACTGAGATTCATCTTGCTGACATTCTCTGCCTTGCTCTTCCTAAATGCCTCCCCCAACACAGAGCTGCTTAGCAAGGCAGAGAAGGTGGCTTCCAGTCAATCAGCCAGTGAGGAGCCGAGACCCTCAGTTTATCAGCTCTGGAGTAAGCTGAATTCTGCTAACAATTACGTGAGCGAGTCAGAAAGCACGTCCTTTCCCAGCTGAGCCTTCAGATAAGACTGCAACCCTTAGTCAACCAACAGTTAGAGTCTCGAAACAATGAACCAGAAGAGCCAACTAAGCCATGATCCAATGATTCCTGATCCACAGAGATTGTAAGATAATAAGTTTTAAGATTTAAGAAACTATATTTGGGATAATTTGTTACTCTGTAATAGATGATAAATATATTCAGGAAAACAGGAGTGCAGAAATCACAACTGTGCAAAGCAGCATTTGTTGGGGTTCCCTTCCCACCTCTATTTAGGCATCTGATGCTCTCTGATAAGTCATAATCACTTAGTATGAATTATGTGATCATAAAGTCAACTTTTCTCTGGTTTTATAGAATTTGGGGCCTTATTTCAAATTGAAGAATAAAAACAATCAGTGAGTAAGTCAAAAACAAATTTTTAATGAAAAGAATTTTTCCTGGCACACTGCAGAAAATAGCCAAAGTCTTTGACCCTGGTTTAAGCATTTTAAATCATCTCATTTGTTTTGAAACTCCTCTCTTCTCTCCTGCTGACTTTTCAGCTAGTCCATCCCCACCTTGTGACATAACTCTAATTTAAGCTTCTATCAAAACCCATTATGATTTCCACACTACTGCCCTTGAATGCTGTTGAATTAAGATACCAACATAATTAATGAACCACCTTGCTAACACTATTTCTTCTTCACATCACAGAGAGAATGTCAAGTCACATTTTCTTTGGAATTCAAGACAACTAATAGATTTCACTGTCACTTATAAATTAGTTAAGAAATAACAAATAGGAAAAGACTTTCAGGAATAGTTAACCAAAGTTTTTTTTTCACATAATAATTATATGGATTTCTTAAATACTTGACTTTTAAAAATGTTCAAGAGAACTTCTTGCACCAAAAAAAATAACAAATTTATTTAATGCAAATCAATTGCAGTAATCCCTAGTTATACTCAGGGAATTTGTTCCAAATCATACAGACCCCTGCTCTCATTTATGCACAAATATGCAGGTGCTCGAGTCCCACATATAAAATGATATAGTCTTTGCATGCAATCTACTGTATCCTTCTTTATATTTTAAATCATCTTGGGACCACTTATAAAAATGAGTACAATGTAGATGCTGTGTAAATATTGGTTATACTCTATCATTTAGGGAATAATGACAAGGAAAAAGTCTGTATATTTTCAGTACAGCTGCAAGAATTTTTTTAAAATATTTTCAATCCAATGTTGATTAGATCTGTGGGAACAGATCCCAAAGATACAGAGGGCCCACTATACTGCCTACTAATGATCATGGAAATTCTGAATAAAATGTAACAACAAAATGTTATGTGACACAGGTAGCTGAATGCAACGTTGCTGTTGCTGTTGTTGTCAAAATGAAAGGGAACATAAATCAAGGGAGAAGGGCAGCAAGTTGCTCAATTCCAGAGACATTTTGCACCAGGTAAATGGTACTCCTGGAGTTAATCTGAGAGGTGGGAGCAGAAGTCATATCATGTCTGAATTGAAGTACTAAAGGCTGAGGACTAATACTGTTAAGATCTGGAGGAAGCAGAAATCACATGTATTTGTTTCCTGTGACCATTGTGACAAATTGACAGAAACTCAGTGGCTTAAAACAACAGGAATTTGTTCTCTTATGGTTCTTGAGGCTGGAAGTCCCAATTCAAGGTGTGAGCAGAATCTCACCTTAATCCTTCCTTAGCCTCTTCTAGAACATACATGTATTCCTGGGCTTGTCGGCACATCACGCCAATATTTGCCTCTGTCTTCACATTGCCTTCTCTGGCGGTGTCCCAGTCTTCTACTTTTCTCTTTGTCTCAAACCTTCCTCTACTTCTGATCCATAAGAATACTTATCAAATTATTAAGGTCCTACCCAATAATCCAACACATCACATCATGTTAAGACCCTTAACCTAATTACATACTCCACACACTTTCCAAATAGTAACATTTACAAGTTCTAGGGATTAGGATGGAAATGTATCTATGGAGCTTTCATTCAGCCCACACTACAGTCTTAACCTGCTTGGGATATGGAGCAGTAAAGACACCTCTGTACAAAGCAAGGACCCTCTGAATACTGCCCAAATGTAAAAAAGAAACAAAGGGAACTAGAAAAATTCTATCCATTAGGTAAAAAAAAAAAAAAAAAAAAAGTGTCTAGAAAGTTAGTGGTCTGCTGTAGGTTCTGGGCAGGGAAGAAATAGAAGTCTATTAAGGGAAATATGAAAAATACAAAAGCCATACTATATGAATGTAAACTTCAAGTATATACTAATAGAGTAGTATGCATTGCTAGCACAGAAGTTGGCATAATTTTTCTAGAACTCATGAAAACAATGGGGTCACATTGAAGCAAGTGTAAAATCACAATCTTCAGACACATTCACAATTCAAAGGATACAAGATTCCCACAGAAATTGTTTTGCTTCAAGGACACTGAAAGACCCAGTTTCTAGTTACAAATATGTAGCTAATCTATGGCTTTACTAAATAGTGCAGGTTCTGGTTCCCCTCAAGAATGGCATTCCTACAATATCACAAAGAAGGCTATGTGTAAAAGATACAATTTATAAATATACTTACAAAAAATAGATAATGCATGTAATGAACAAATATATATGCACATATTCCCATTAGTCCAACTATTGTACAACTATAAAAGTTGAGAGATTCTTCTGAAAAACTTCTCTAGTTTTGAAATGTTCAGAAGAGATTGTTCTGTGCCATAGAAGGCAAGGGAAGCAATATAAATGCAAGCATTTGTCACCTTTACACATCAAAAGAAAAGATTTTTAATATTTAGAAACTCACTGACATTCCTTCCAGAAAGTCATTTCCAAGTACCCTTTAAAAAGTGAATGTGTAATGGAAATTTTAAGTTTCCTATTCACAGCTTCATGCCACTGTTTCCTTACTTTTGAAAATCAATAGAGGTTATTAATCATTTCTCCCAATACCCAGAGACTTGAGATATTTTAAAGGTGAACTGCAAATCTTTGAGAGGAATATTAAAAAAAAAATTTTAAAAGAATGTGCCCACCATTGTAGAAAAACCACCCCAAGAATTACATTAAAATACAGGCATTTTTAGTAATTAGTTGTTAAATTATTAGGCCATGTCTCTCAGGGCTCTAGGCAGAGACCTCAGACTTCAGAGAAGTCACAATAAACCAAAATAATCCTCAAATCATTGGCAATGAAATAATTGTAAGCTGGGCTCTTGAGCAGGGACTTTGTTCTCTGAAGCATGGTTAGGGCAGGGATGTCTTGGGGTTTATTACTGTGACTATTAATGTCTCTCTCCTCTTTGTTTTGCTAGAATCCTTTGAGTTAATGTGGCAATATGACAAAGAAGACACACAGAAAGCACCAACAACAAAACGTACTTGAATCATGAGAGGTATTCTCACTGAGAGGTCTTCTTTCCCCAGAGTGAGAGGATCAGAGAAAGGACTGTGAGAGGACTTCTGCAAGATGGTGCCCACTTTATTCTAGAGAGGTCCTTGTCTTGCCCATATTTGTGCAATGTATTTAGAATCATTCAAAGAAAGATCAACTGCAGCTGATAGAGCTCTCAAGCTTTAGCATTCATCAGAATCACTGCAGGGCTTATTAAAACTCACCCAGAGTTTCCAGTTCAGCTGCCTAGGGGACAGCCTAATAATTGGCATTTCTAACAGGTCCCTGGAGTGCGATGCCTTAGGCCTGGGGTGGGGTGATAATTTTCATTTCTAACCTCCCAGGCAATGCAGCTGCTACTGATATGAGGACCACACTCTGGGAATCTTTGGTTTAAGTCAGGGAAGTTTGAACTAGTTATCAACAATTCTTTAAAACTAACATTTTTTGTCTTAAATAAAACTATCATTGGGGTAAAGACCTCAGTGGGATGCAAGTACCAGGATACTGAAGAATGAACATAGACAATGATGTTAAGACATTATAATGGCAATGGTGACAACTGACATGGTATTATAAGCTAGGTATTCTTCTCTAATCCTCACAGCAACCTTTCAAGGTGTATATTACTTACCCCATTTTTCAGATAAAGAAGCTAAAGCTCTAATCCTTCTGAGCACAAAATCTATAATTTTTTCTATTCCACACAACGGGTAAGAATAAGATTAAAATCAGCACCCTGGCTGCTTCTAGTTAAAGACTTTACAAGTCAGTTTCCTACTGACAAGGTATTATTGGTTTGCACTAGCCAAGCACAAAAAGAGATGCCAGTGTATCTCTTAATATTGACTATTAATGGGCTAAAACAAACAGTTTAGTGTACCTATATAAAGTTGCCACCAATTCTTTAAATCTTTTCTCTTGTTTTTAGTGATTATACTTCTAAAACCACAAGTCAAATAATTCATCCAAGTACTACTAAATACCCAAAAAAATATCATAGGCTCAGTTCTGGGTTCCTATGAAGGATTAACTTTGTTGGAATAGACCACGTAATCAAGTCTTGCTAGAATCTGGGTCCAGCGGTGCCTCATCCTATCTGAGTCAGTTATGAAAGCCATGCTTGTCTCTATTGAAAGCAGTATCTGTAGGATTGGAAAGAGGAATGGGGTCAGCTCTAAACAGGGCTTAAAGCTTTTTCTTTCCTCTCATTTATGCCCATGGGCAAGAGCAATCAGAGTTACTGAATTCAAGCCAGATTACAGTTGACTAAAGACAGCTGTCTTTCTACTGCACTAATCAGTAGAGATAGACATGGTGTCAGCAAAGGATTGGATGAGGGAAGCTGGACAGATTTTGAAGAAAATGCCTTGACATAAGTCACTCATGACATGAGCTCAGTAAGTCAGAAAAGAACACAAGACCTTGCAAAAGGCATGTGTAAGAGTTCCTATTTGGCAGCAATTCTCCTTTTAGGCTGGGTTAACATTCTTGGATATCTCTTAGGAAGCACCCAGAACTGTGATAAAACACCATCTTTTGGTAGATGAAGGAAAACAGCAAGATAAAAAAGAAAAAAAGAAAGAGATTCTTCAGTGTAAATTAACTTATACAGCTGAAGGGGAAAAAGAATCATTGCCAAATAGGGCAACTTGAAGTTGTAATTAAGGGTAACTCTCCATGTTGTGGGCTGAGTGACATCTGGTGCCTGTCCTAGAATACAAACAAGTCATCAGTAAGGCACTTTAATTAGTCCACAGACTCCACACTCCAGATAGTATTGTCAGATCCCCAGAGTAGGGCAAGAGGCCAGATTTTTATGCATGTCCTCTTTTCAAACTTAAGAAGGCATTCCACTGTGCCTCCAAAAAAGTTATAATATTCCTTATTCTTTTTGGATAGCATGCCAAATAAAGGTTTTCTCATTTCAAATTGTTATTGATCCAACTGATATATGAATAAAAGGAGACAGAGGCAAATGATTAGATGGGCTTTCCTCCTGCTGCTTAGATTTTAATTTTTTCTCATATATAAGCCAAAACATTTCAAGTCTGCTCTCTAGAGTCCATCTCTTTCCCCACCAAAAAAAAGCACCAATTTCTCTAAGTCATCACACCAGACTTCCAGTGAAAAAATGGAGACCTGATCCCTATGACACTTATCCATAAACACACCAAGGTGAAATGATGCCTTTTGGGTGGAACTGAATCCCGTTTCATAGCAAAATTTGCAGACTCATTATTCAAGGACACTCAACCTGTTGAGAAAAATTGCACAACAATGAAAATCAGAATTCCCAGATTCTGGGGACAGCTTTCCCACTATTCACAGTAAGCTAATTTGAAAGGGATTTAAGGCAACAGTCAATAATTTGCTAAAGCTGGGTCTTGGATACTTTCAGTTCTCTGGGCCTCAAGTTCCTTTTCAAGCTATGGGTCCAGATGGGATGAGCTCTAAGGGCACTTCCAATATTAAATCTCTATGATTAGTCATCAACATCACCAATGTTGATTTGTATTTGCTCAGCAGTTCAGAATGTAATTTTAACACACATCCTCCCTCTCATTTGACCTTTACAATTATCCTAGGAAACAAACACACAGGACAGGTGAAGAAAGAGATCATCAGAAAGACCAATAATGAGTTATTGTGATTTGTCAGTTATAAGCCAGCTTTTCTTCTGTTTCCACCATGACCCTGAAAATGTGTAAAATAGAACAGACTCCAGATGATTCCATAAAAAGACAAGAGTGCTGGTAATCTTTACCTCACCACTTACGGAGTGAACTTCAGTGTGTTTATCTGCTTACTCAGGATGCTGGACTAGAAGATTTCATGACCCTTCTAGTATTATCAGTGAATGAATCCATGAAATACAAAGCAAGTTATTCAATGTCAAGTCAACCTCTAATCTGGCACTGGCCTTGAATAACCTATTTAATACACAACCCCTTAATGCCTACAAATCTTAGGTCCATTCTTTGCTCTCAGCAGACCAGCAGCTATTATATCACCTAAGGACTAGCCTCTCATGGAGTCTGTGATTTACCCCATCCCTGCAATCTCCTTCTAGGAAAAGTCTCATCCAGTTACTCCTCCCCATCCCTCCCCAAGTGTCTGTGCTAAACTTTGTGTGTACCTGCTCCTCTCGTATGAGCTCTAGGCCACCATTCATAATCAGATTTTCCTCTTCTCTAACCCCTTCTCCATTATCTAGGTTTCAGCTTTTTTTCTTTTACAGCCCATAAACTTGGCAGCATTTGTCCAAGGAAATTTCCCTATGGTGAATCTGAAATATGTCCAGCAAGTCCAGATGTGAGCTGGCTGGTGGAACCAGGAAACAAATGGTGGAGCTGACATTAATGAACACTTCTACCTAATGACAAGAATGTCAAAGTCAGCAAGCTGCTCCAAAGAGATCAGAGTCCTCACCCACAAGGTCTCCTTTTTTAACAACCAAACCAAAGAGTTTGTTCAGTTACCTGGATACCAGAAGGTTTATTCTAGGCCAAAAAAAAAAAAAGGAAAGAGAAATGCAGAATGCCCAAGCACTATTTCTGTCCTCTGTTGCAATGGTGTCCCAGATATCTGGAACTTTGGTCCCAGTGACTCCTAGCTCAGGAGTTTTCTGATGTTTACAGAAATGAGGCAACTGCTGGGATCCCACTTATTGAAATATTCTTTGACAACGTTTTAGTCCTTAGAGAAGTTCCACATTTACCAACAAACAGGCCCA
Source organism: Aplodontia rufa (assembly GCA_004027875.1). NCBI lineage: Eukaryota > Metazoa > Chordata > Mammalia > Rodentia > Aplodontiidae > Aplodontia > Aplodontia rufa. The sequence goes on from PVKS010030883.1 coordinate 8,614, forward strand.
TTTTTGGATTCCCACTGCTTACCTTTATACACCCTTAGAATCACACCCCACAATGACAGCATTGAATCAGTCCCCTAATACAAATCACTGCCCTGTGCCTTGAACAGACATAGCTATATTTCTCTTGAGGTCAATCAAGAAAACTGGGAATTGCCAGGATGGTGGGGTCTAACCTGCGGTGGCCAAAAACCAATGTGAAGCTGGGAGAGAAGGTAGAGAGGCTAGGAGGGGAGGGAGGGGTTGTAAGGGGTTATCAGTGCAGCTAGAGCGAGGGAGTAGGGGGTTGTCAATGCAGTTGGGAATCCTCAACTCCCATGAGAAGTCCAACTATACACAGGCTGGCAGAAAGGATCAGAAAATTCAAAATTAATACACATGTATAAGCTTATTTCTATCTATAACATGGGGGAAAAGCAGAGGAGACATGGGAGCTGGGAGTGGTTGAAGCGGGGAGATCCTGGACTAGGATTGACCTTAATTTACTTTGTCAATATCCATCTATGCAGGAATATGTGACAATGATTCCCTCCAATATGTAAGACTAAGTCGAATGAATAAAAAAATTTAAAAGAAAAAGAAATATCTCACCTCTAAAATCTCAGGAGTTCTCTGAACATCTCCCAATCTTGATACCAAGGCCTCGGGGCTTGTCAACAGTCTGAGAACAAAACCTTGCATTATTATCTTTCTCAGTTCAACTCTGCTTATACTCTGTGTACCCAGCCACAGCTACAGCTTCCCTTTCATTCCCACCTCCATGGAAATTTCTTCTTCTCAGCAAACCTGCTCTAAATCAAGTCACAATTTTTATGAGCTACTAGAGTGAATTGGGGCCAAATACTAGTCCCCAGTGTTTCCCCAAATCACTACAACATACATTTCCCACATTGCTGCCATATTTCTAAAATCTTATACCAAATTCCTTTATCAAAAATTTTCAGACCCTATGATATAAGCCCAGCCACCTCAACCTGGCATTCAAGCTTCTCTGTGATCCCCCCAGTCCAATCCCCAGTCCCATACTATTGTCCTGCTGCTTCCCAAACTCTGAGTCACAGTCAGCCCAGTTCCCAAGCTTAACTGTCTTCTCCCCAGCTCTAATCATGAAAGCCTCCTTACTCGTGATGTCTCAGTTCAAATGCCTTCTCCTCCAGGCAACCTTCTATAGCTGCCCTCCTGTCATTTACCACTCACAGTTTGTGCAGAATTAATACCTCCAATTTTTGTCCACACGAAGGACTCTAAATCCCTTAGCACCTGCTCACATTATGATTATATGCAAATCTGCCATGTCATCTCTCACTAGGTTTGATGATTTAAGTGTTAATGTTCCTATTTTCCATGGGGACCCTGCCTTTCATATGGTCCATGCTAATAAACATTTCCTGAGTTAGACCATTTCCTCCAGGATGCCCCTTACGTCTGTATGATGAGCCTTAGATGGTCTCACATTAACATTGGATTCTTGCAGGTAAGCACAATATTTTTCAAAAACAGAGAGGAATTGGGTGTTCTGCTCATTTTACAATATCATACCAAAAACACATTGTCATGAATGGTTTCAAGGGAAAATATTGATGGAGAGAGATTCACACTCAAATCCTACTAGTTTTCTAGTTTGATCCCTGACATAATACAAAAATCTCATCTCCTCATCCTTTAACAACCTCAGTGATGAGAAACTTACAACTTCAGACTTAGACTTTAGAAACTAAAACTGTAAGTGACCTAAACAATTTTCTTTCATTGGAGACAAAGGGTAAAAGTGTCTCTTCTCTGAACAGTTAGCTTGAGAATAATTTATGGCAGTTAATTAAACCCTCGCCTGATATTTTCTATTTTTAAAGGGGCAACCAATTATTTACTCATTCATTTCACATGATGTGCTTAGGAGTACTTTTAAGTACACTGTCAAATGTCAAGCAGAGGTGAGTGGCAGCCTGGAATTAAAGCAGTCGCTCTACGCCTAAGGTTCACCTTCTCTTGGTCTGCTGGGCACTATTACTTAGAAATGAAACTCTGTTATGCTCTGATACTTCATACTTTTTTGAATTTCATTTTAATAACTTTATTGACATGTCAAGGTAGACAAAGTTGTCAAAGGTGGTATCAAATGGCCAAATAAATCAAAGCTTGATCTATCTTCATTTCCCATTACTTTACTGTCTATTTCTAACATAACCAGGGTCCATTCACAAATCTCTGTTGCCTTTCAAATGTCAGACTTTCAGTCTCTCCTTGAAGAGTCTTCCTATCGAGTTATAGAACTCAAGACTCTGTTGTTCCATTACGAGGAGAGTCTGGTCTTTAAACACTAGCTTGTAACAAAAGCCTTCTTTTCCCATGATAACTTAACTTCCCATGCAGTTTTGTACATGGAGATGTACAGGATTTGATTATGTTAGCAACAGCTTTCCATTCCTACCACCGTGGCAGACATTGTGAATTAATCATAGCACTCTGTGTTAGTCAGCTTTTGTTGCTATGACCAACACACCCAAAGAGAACAATTTACAGAAGGAAAAGTTCATTTTGGTTGATGGTTCCAAGGTTTCGGTCATTGTTGGCTGAGTCTATTGGACCCACGCTGAGGCAGAACTTTATGGAGGCAGGCTGTGGTGGAGGAAAGTTGCTCAGGACATGGTGGCCAAGAAGCAGAGAGAGAGGGGAAAGGGCTGTGGGGAAGATGAAACTTTACAGGGCTCACCCCCAGTGACACACCTCCTCCAGCCATGCCGTACCTGCGTACACATACTACTCAGTCCATTCAAACTAGGATGGACTGCTTAAGTTACACCTCTCATAATTAACTTCTTTTGCCTGCAGCCACTGTGAACATTAACAAAAGAGTTTTGGAGGAACACTTCATATCCAAACCATAACATCCTCTTTTCCAATGAGCCCAAACAGGCTTCCGCATTCATAAAGAATGTGCTCCTATTAGCCACTAAAAGCCAACCAGAGAAGGAACAAGAGCTAAAACCTATTTGCTATATCAGAGTCTAATAAAAAGAAATCATACTAGGTCACTGAAAAGAATCAGAGAATGCTGTAGCTGGTCAGATCTCTGGTTCATTAAGCTCAATATCCTATTATAGAGGCAACTACAAAGGAAGGACTGAGGGAGGGATCGGTGTCCTCTTTGACATCCACCTTAAAAGTTATCTCCCCTTGGTACTTCTAATGGATGTGCAGTTCATAAAATTCACTGAAGGCCATGGTGCATTCTAGTTTGTAAATGAATAATAACTAAGTCAGCAGAAGTCTTCGGGCATGTGAAGGGGCTGGGCTGCCTCTTGGCAACTGACTGAGAGAAATTTCACTGAGATTTCTTAACATTCTTAGGACTGCAGGTTTGAGGCAAATGGTGCTTTCGTTTTGTTGGCTTTGCATTTTTATTTGCAAAGTTATTCTTTCTAGATTTATAACCCCCTCTGTCAAAGCTGTGGACGCATGTTTTTGTTCCTTCACAGTTAGCAAGCAAGTATTGAGCACTCAACGCGAGTGATAGGTGTCACAGTATTTGCAGTGCCCCATACACAACGCACTCACACACATGACACACAGGCAATATTTCTCAGGATAGCCACATGACCCCTGTCTCAGTCCTTTCATTTTTACTAAATTGCCACTTTCCAGTGGAGTCTCCTGCCTTGGTATATTCCTGCTGCTTTAATAAAATAGTTTAGGACTAGGAAACCTATAGACAACAGAAATTTATTTTTCACAATTCTGGAAGCTGGGAAATCCAAGATCAAGGCACTAGTAGATTCAGTATTGGATGAAGGCTTACTCTCTGCTTCCAAAGTGGCATCCTGTCCTCACATGGTAGAAGAGACAGAAGGAGAAAAGACCTGGTAGCTCCCTCCAGCCCTGACACAACAGCATAAATCCCATCCACATGGACAAAGCCCTTGTGACTTAACCACTTCCCAAAGGCCTTCCCCCTGAATACCACTGCTTTGATGATTAGGTTCCAACGTAGGAATTTTTTGTTATTTAATAATTTTTATTTTTAATTGACACATAATGATTGCACATATATATGAATTAGAGTATGACATTTCAATACATCAACATATGATGCGTGGAGGGGCACCAACCCTTGTCCCTTCCAAGCCACCCAGTCTAAAGCCACAGGTTATCTTTCCATCCCTCACAATTCCTTTCTGCTCCCTGCTTCATTTTCTCCTTATACATGCCACTATCTAACAGACTGTGCATTCTATTTATTTTTCTTACTTATTGTTCTTATCTACCAAAGAATGTAAAGGGGTAGGGATTTTTTCTGTTTTGTTCATTGCTATATTCCCAACAACTGAAACAATGCCCAAGGGATAGTAGACATTTAGCATATTTGTGGATTAAATGAGAGGACACACACCCTGAGGTAGGTTCTTCATTACCATTTTACTAATAAGGAAACAAATTCAGAGAGGTCAAGTAATTTTCTCAAGGTCATAACCCCCCTCCTATGAAAGAGGAAAAGGAAGAAAAACATTACTTTAAAAATACTTCCATTAATTTAAAAATAGGTCCAATTAGTAGATTCTAGATACATGGTCCTTTCACACCTCTAACAAGAATCTTTGTGCTTCGGATGTGTTCCTGGGCTTGGGTTAAACCTTCCATAAGGAACAGTATGCCTTAATCAAAAGGGCAACAGCAAATACATTCCAGGAAGGTTTAAAAAGAATCATGTTAATCTCACTCAGTTCCATAACAATGAATTGCATCCGTAAAGCTCTTATCACTTTTTCAGTGGACTTTCACATAGATTTAATTTTCACCCTTGTGAAGTAGATTGTAGCAGTAGTGTTATCTGCATTTTACAATCCAGAAAACAGAAAATCAAAACAGACATGTGATTTGCTCCAGATCACACATCAAATGATGGCACAGAAGTTGAAATTGAGAAAATTAGACAGGCTTGGACCCAAATCAGACAGATTTACATTCAAATGTGTATCTTACTCTTGTGCTGTGTGACTGGGGAGACTAATTGTCATCTCTGTTTCTTACTCTACAAAAAGAATGCCTTCCTCTATCACAAATGAAGTGAGCACATAACACAGGAAGCACAATGCCAGGGACACAACCCTCAGGAGCTACCTCTCATCGCTGTTCCTGCCCTCCTCCCTGAATTTTCTCTTTGCCTCTAGCCCAAAACTCTTCAACCAGAACAACTGTATAACTCAGGATAGAGAAACATTTTTTATGGACTTATTTTAAAGGCTGGTATACATTTCAGTGAATTTATCAGTAACTCAGTCAGAGAATTCAAGACCCAGTAGGGTATTTTGCAGTCTAAATGCCAGATGTACTTATAAGAGGCCAAAGCATGTGTGATTAGAGTTGGGAGCAGCCACTGACCTTCCCAAATAAAATCTAAGATACTGTGGTTTAGTTGACGGCCTCCTGTGAGAAGTATTTTTCACTATAAAAATGCAGTTCTTTGGTAGCCGTTTACAGTAGGCTTAATGTTTCCAAAAGAACTGCCAGTTTTACAGCTCATTGAGCAGATTCATTTTGATATTAATTGGTGTTTTCTCATCTTTTACCTAAAGCATTTATATGCACAGTGTACCCCTCAATAGTGCCTGCTTAGCAACATGAATCTGGTACTACAGCATTGCTAGAAACATTTAGTTAAAAGCATAGAGTTTGTTATAAGTACACAGCATTATTGAGTGGTAAAATCTAAGGCCATTTTGAAACCTAAAGGATTCCCATAATGGTTTCTAAAATCTGAGTCCAGCACTAAATTCCAGGGAGTGCCCTTTGCTTCCCGGTGCAGTGGTATGTATTTCTATCCCTAGGCTCACCACCCAGTATCTTGGGTACGTGTGACATCCACAAACACTCTAAAGGAACTACACTATGGTTGGCAAACTAGTGGTCAATAGTCATAGCAGATAAATTAGTATTTTCACTATTTCTGATACATTAATGCATCACTGCTATGGTCTGAATTTGGTTTTTCCTCCTACACTCAGGCTGAAATTTAATCCATATGATGAGGCATTAGGAGGGTGGAAACCTAATCTGAGAATGGCATTTGGATGTGGGACCTTTAGAAAGTGATTAGGATTAAATAAGGTCATAGGGAGGAGCCTCTGTGATTGAAAACTGGTTGCTTTACAAGAACAGAGAGAGCAATGGCCCTGGAGGCTGAGGCAGGAGGATCATGAGTTCAAAGCCAGCCTCAGCAACTTAGTTGCTTAGCCTAAGCAACTTGGTAAGACTCTGTCTCAAAATAAAATATAAAAAAGGTTGGTGATATATAGCACAGAGGTTAAGCATTTAAGTGCTCCTGGGTTCAATTCTAGGGAAAAAAAAAAAAAGGAGAGAGAGACCAGAGGATGTAGACATAATCAAGTGTTCTTTTTATCATTCCATGTAATGATTGGCAACTCCTGGAGATTCTGCCAGCAAGAACGCAATCAGCAAATGTAGTCCCTTATCTTTGAATCTCCAGAACGTGAGCTAAGCAGACCTCTTTTCTTTATAAGTATTCAGCCCCAGGTATTTTCTTATGGTAACGAAAAATGAATTGCATATACTCACTCTTCCTACAATAGCAAATATAACTTCAAAGGGAGCATTTATATTAAGAAAGGGCACAAGCCATCAATTGCATTATAGTTTAAACTTAACTTTTTCCAATAAACACTGATAAGACTGATCAGACTTTAAGCTTGACATGCATGCAGGCTGGTTTTCCTAAAATAGTCCCAGAACTCCTTTATATCTTGTTTGCTCCATCCCAAACCCACTCCTGCCCCATACGACTAACCACAAACACTCCCTGCCTTGATTTTTCCTTTATTATAATATTAGAGCAATTTGTTAAGATCCTGCTAGCTATTTTAACACCCCCTTCCTCTTTCCAAAGTAACTTGCCCACTGTCTCTCCATATAAAGGCTTTATTCACCTACCCCTCTCCTAGAACATTTCTGGCTTTGGTTTTGAACACCTTCCTATTGCAACGGCACCTCTTTCTAAAGTCCTTCCTTACTAATGCCCAGAGGATTTTTCCTTGGTAACAGTAATACTCAACTGACGTCTCTTTTTCTTAATCAAAGACTGAGATGGACAGGTTACTCAGTTGGAAGCTTAAGTGTCAACTGGAACACTCACCACCAATGTGAACAGATTAATGTCTCTCACCACCAGGTTCTAAGCTGCCTGGGGGCTGAAACTACATCTGCCTTTGTTCATCGAGTTCCCTCAATGCCTGGCACAATACCAGCACAGAGCAGATAGCCAATGGATGTCTGCTGAATTAATTCACATATTTCTTTGAAGTAATATTCTTTATTTATCATTTGACACTTCTCTTTGTGCTACAGATACATCATGCACCAAACAAAAATTCCTGCCCTGGTATAGTTTATACTCTAAGATACTAAACAGAATAAATAAATTATGCAGTATGTTAAGTGTTATGGGCTTTGGCAGATATCATTGGAGAGGAAAGGATGAGAAGTATTGGGAATTAGGGTATGGGGATGGAATGGGTTGCCTTTTTAAACAGGATGCTTAGGAAAGCTCTAGAAGAAAATGTGATGAAGGCTGGAAGGAGGTGAGGAAGTTATCTATCCAAAAATATGATAGAAGAGTGTTCCCATGATGGAGATCAGCTATGCAAAGACCCTAAGGTGAGAGTGCTCTTAACTCATTTGAAGATCAGAAAGGAGACTACACTGCCTAGAGCCAAGAGGCTGGAAGGGTGCTGGGAGAGGAGACTCAAGAGGCTGCATCACAAAACACCTTGTAGATCATTTTAGGATTTGGATTTTACTCTGAATGAAATGGGGAACAGATACAGGTTTTGTAGAAGAGTAGCGTGACCTGACTTGCATTTTTAAAGGATTATCTTGGCTGCTGTGTCAAGAGTAGACTAGAGTTACATGCAGTGGTGCACAACTTTAATCCCAGCAGCTCAGGAGGCAGAAGGATTGTGAGCTCAAAGCCAGCCGCAGAAATTCAGTGAGACCCTGTCTCCATATAAAATATTAAAAGAGCTGGGGATGTGGCTCAGTGGTTAAGCACCCCTGGGTTCAATCCTTGGTGCAAATAAAAGAGTAGACTAGACAGAAAACAGGGAGAAGCAGCAAGAAGACTAGTTAGGAGGCTCTTGGAGTGGTCCAGGTGAGATACATAGTGCCTCCGTCAAGATGATTCCTGTAGGGGTAGACAAAAGTGGTTAGGTTCTCCTCTGGATAGAACATGTTAAAGCCAACATATAGTCAAGCCCACATATTAATGCTTATATGTGTTGGAACAGATTCACGGTTCTCCCTGCAATATCATACCTTCAGTCACATTCACCTTGGGAAAAGAAAGGGTACATTGGGAACTGGCATAAAACACTGATTATGCCTATGCAATGTATTGAGCATGCAAATACCATTCAAGATGCAGGTCAAAGTGGAAGGGAAAAATTACTGAATACTTCACCGTAGAACAATGTGCAAATTAGGGAGAGCTCAGTTTCTGACCTTACCAACCACATTGCTAAATTCCCTTAAGTTTTCCCTTTGCATCTGGATTTCAAGAGTTTCCACATTGTAACAATCAGAGGCTTATCTGCTCCTCTTGTTCTTTTCTCCTACTTTGTGTCTCCACTTCCTTGAGACCCCCAGCCTCAGCTCTGCCCATACTCTATACACTTAGAATTACTTATGTAGGATCCATCTGTGGCTACGTTTGGAGTTCCGTATGAAGTACGCTCATCTCTGCAAAACACAGATTCACACATTTTAGTAACATTACAAACAATTGTAAATATACCTGGGGGAGTGAGGCAGCATGTAATGAAATGGCTCTGTGGGGCAGGAGGCTAAGTTCAGTATGGGAAACGCCTCTGTGAGATGCCTCCCCTATGGCCCCCACACCTGGGTCCTTCTAGTCTTGGCCAGGTCCTGGCCTTTGGGGGCTGGGAATGTGAGTGGAAAACAACCTTGCAGAGTCAATTCACTCGGGGACTCTCCTGTAAGAAATGAACCAACAGAAGATATCCAGTTCTAAGATTTATGCTAGTGGGAAACAGTAATGCATTTCAATGAGGAATGATATATCCCAAAACATCTCTTTTTTCATTACACTGAGGTATGACGTTACTATATTTATTAGATTTTTAAAAAGCTATAAACCATTTAGAGCCATTATCTTACAGACAGATTTGGGAATGTCATACAAGGATTCCATAGGTATAAATTAATACACAGTCTTCACTTCAGATAAAACTTTTTAGGCTCCCCAGTGAATACCAAAGTCATATTTTAACAGAACATCACATCAATTTCAAAGTGCACTAGCTTTTGCTCACAAGATTTGCAATTTTTCACCTAGAATAGAACATAATTCTTTGGTAATAAAAGAACAGCAAACACGGTCTCTGTATACTTTTTTACAACATGTGTATACAGTGCAGTGGCCATTTGGAAGTATTTTCACTTATTATTTCACTTAATCCTGAGACAACTCTCACAGTGGTATCATTACTCCCATTATACAGGTGACAAAACAGGCTGACCAAATTTAATTAACTTATTAAAAGCATATAAGAGATAATAAGTGGTAAAGCCAGAGTGGAACTCAGGATTGTCTGATTCTAAATGGGTATCATTGAGTTCTCTAAGGTGACCCAGGATTCAGTAAATTTATTTTTATAATAAATATATTACAGGGCTGGAGTGGTGGCTCGGTGGTTATGGAGCTTGCCTGGCATGCACAAGGGCACAGGTTCAAACCGCAGCATCACATATGCAATGAAGTGAATGAGCATAGGAAGCCACATGAAAAACTAAATAAAATTTATTCTCTCTTTCTCTCTCACTATCCCTCTCTTTCTAATATATATACATATACAGCAATCAATTAAACGAATATCTTAAACATCACTTATTAGACCCTACACACTTGCCCTGGCTGCACTTGACAGCCGAGGGCCTCTATGGGAGGCTGAGCAGGGCGCCTTCTCTCCTTCTCTTTGTCTCTCCAGCCACTGTTCTGGGGAAATTGACCTGACCAGGTGCAGTCATCAGCCTCTCTGCCTTCTGCTGGGCTTGGGCAAGAGGAAGCACAAGCTGGAGACTAGAAGGAAGAAAAAGAGGTTATTTATTGTTATTTACTCTTCTGGCTCCTTCCATGCACTGTTGCCCCAAATGGTCTTTATCCTTCAGAGCTCACAGCACTTGTGGGGGAGTTCTCCCCTATCTAGATCTGGGCGCCTCCCTCTTTCCAGATTGAGATAGGAAGAGTACATTTCAGAGACTGGCCCACATTTCTGCACTACTCTAAGTGGTATCTACATCATGGTCTTGCTTTCCTCAATAATTTTTTAATAACTCTCCACAAATCATCCAATTCAAGTGCACCATCTGTTTCCTGCTGAGACCCTGACTGACACAGGGGGGTCTTCTTGTTGATTTTGCTATCATAATAGGGATTAGTGGCTGAATTCCTCTAGAAAATAATTCCTGAGCAAATGCGCTGTTAATGAGAAATTCAAGCTGGTAGTGATGCTGAGGAAATGAAGATAAATGGGGAGCAGTCATGTAGGTGTCACTAATATGGAGGACCCCGCTGCCAGAGTTTGATTGACAGGGTGTTGTAGTCACCTGTGGGAAAGCCAACTCGAATAAGAGCAGAGTGACTGGCCAGGTCTGCCTTTCAAGCTGGCCTTACGCACAGACCCAGGACAAATCTGATCCATGTCTCCTATTAGGTGAGGCAGAGGATCACGTGGTAATAATCCTGAAATAAATAGCAATTTTACAGCAACTGACTTATGCACCTCATAATTAACATAAGTTGTAGATAAGGAATTTGAAGATCGGAGAGTTTAAGCAACTTGATCGCAGTCATACAGCCAGCAAGCAGCAGAGCAGGATGTGAGCTCAGTTCGTATGTCTAACTATAAAACACAGTAGAGAAGGCTCCTGAGCCCAAGGCCATACCAGAACTGTGGTTTTACTGCCTTCCTCCTGGTTTGACCTTTGTTTCTGACATTAGGCAGATTCTGGTCCATATTTTCTGTTTGCATCCTCTTTGTCTCCTAATGTGGCTCTAGTTCTTCTCCAGAATCACGATTTCCTTCAGTTCTGTGCTAGTCCTGTTACACTGTACCTATTTCCTAGAGATTTTCTTTTGATTTTGTTTCATCTCTCCCAAGTACACCAAAATCGGTCAGAGATTCAACCACATACTTTGAAAATCCATTTCTATCCAGAAATTTTTCAGGAAAGAATAATACTAGTGAGAAGTCATATAACAAACACCATCTAATATCTTCTAAGGCCTAAGCCCTTAGAAGCTCAGCTTAATAGAAACTAGCTGAACTTCTTTTAAAAACCACGAACCCTGAAAGTGACCCATGGTGATTAAAGATAAGAAATTATAGAGTTCTGAAGATTTTTAGAAAGTATTCAAAGAAAAAAATACGGAAATTCCAAAATCATCCAAATCTAAATTATCATTTTTCTCATTAGCTTTCTCATCTCTGGAAAGGTACCAGCGTTGCTTTGTTCTGTATTCATTTATTGAAGAACGTTCAAATTACCACTAAACCTTCCGAAATTGTCAAATACCTATTTTCTGATATTTTTTCAAGTGAGTTATAAGCTCCTCATTAGAACCTAGAATAATTAAGACCTAGAAATGTGGAATAATAATAAATAATAAATAATAATAAATCCTAGACCCTAAGATCTGAAAAGATATCATTTGCTTCAAACTTTGCATTCCTGCACTAGAATTACAGTGGAACACTAACAATGCAAGGGACTTTTAGGAGTTTCATGCCTGAATAATATTTTCTTCTTTGTACTTTCATTTAAGAATACACAGTTAATCCCTTTCATTGTGGTTTTTCTAACATCAGATTCACCTGTGGAGCTCAAGTCTCTAAATTTCCGTAGTCCACCCCTGACACCTAATTGGAATGCTTCACGGGCTCCTCTAATCCCACTCCTCTAATAACAGTGACATGACCTCCAGAAGGCAAGGTGGAAATTAACCCCAAAGATCTCCCATAATCCTTTCCAAGAGTTCTGGTAAACTGAATTGGGAAATTAAGTCCAAGAAAATAGAAGCAAAACAACCTGCTTGATCCATACTCCCAAAACCTGAAAGAGAAGTTATAATCAAGAAATCATTAAAAATAATGAATTCTGGGACTAGAACAGTGGCTCAGCAGTTACAGTGCTTGCCTGGCATGCACGAGGACCAGGGTTCGAACCGCAGCACCACATACTACTCAGTGTTGGAGCAACAAAAAACAGATGAAAAAATAAATAAAATTGATTCTCTATCTCTTCAAAAAAAAATTAATAATATCTTGCATCTGTCTTCATCTTTACCCTTTTTGCTACTCTTTACCCTTTTTGCTGTAACCTCTCCTGATCCTCATAACAATCAGGCCTGTTTGGAAGATATTTATGGTGGAGTGTTCTCACTGGGGAGTCCATGCTAAAGTCAGAGGAAAAGACAAAAATCAGCCATCCTCAAAGCTACCATGGAGTATACCCTCAAGAAGACAATCTGGGGTCTGGAGCAGTAGCCCTGTGGTTATGGCACTTGCCTGGCAAGCAAAACCCCATCACCATGTACACAACAAAGTGCTGGAGCAATGGAAGTCACATGATAAACTAAAAAAATATTGATTCTCCTCTCTCACTGTCCCTCTCTCTTTAAAAAGGTAATCTACTGAAGACCAGCATAATAGCGTCTTTCAGTTAGTGTGACATTTAGAAGAGGGGGCTGCTACTTGGATGAACTATCCACTTGGCTATTTGGTTATGTTTAGGTGCCATGTTGTTAGGGGGGAAATATGTGTGTGTGTGTGCGCGCGCACACGTGCATGTGTATAATCTTAATATATAAATATGTATAAATATAAATAATAAATATATATTTATACACATACATACATACATACATTTTATCCTTACACAAACACACACCAGAATCACACTGCTTGTGAACTACTCACACTTCTGTGCAGTGCAGCAACTGAGACCCACAGAAGGAATATCAGATTTATACCTCCCACTCTTGCTTTTGCTTGCTGAGTGGGCATGTGGGTAGACACCACAGCATATAAATTCTCTCTTCCCCCATTCCTCCCTCTTTTTCTGCATGGTTCATATTTATAATACATACATGATGCAAATTCCTCTAATTTACATGTGAAGAAAATGAAGCTACTAATGTGAAGTGTCTTAGTCAACTTTCCGTCTATGATATGAAATACTTGAGATAATTAACTTATGAAGAGAAAAGGTTCCTATTGGCTCAGAGTTTCAGAGGTTTCAATCCATGAGTGACTGGCCCCATGGCTTGAGTGTGTGGTGAGGCCACACATCATGGCAGAGCATGCAGCTGAGCCAAACTGCTAACCTCACGGCCAGGAAGCCAAAGGGAGAAAGGAAGATGCCAGAGTCCCACCATCTCCTAAAGGACTGCCCCACTCCAAAGCCCCACCTCTCAAAGTTTCTAGCACCTCCCAATAGCACCACCCTGGAGTCCAAGCCTTCAACACACAGGGCTTTAGAGGATGCTCAAGATTCAAACTGTAACACTAACGAAACTTTACAAGGGGTTGATTAGCAGCTGAGCTCTTGCCACACAGAAGAGGGAGGACCATTGACCACAGGACCCTCTACTTATTTGAAAAGAAGAAGAGTTAGCATGGAAGAACATTCCCATTTAGCAGAAACATGGACTAGAGTAGGGTTTCATGTCTTCCTCACAGAAGCCCTACAGGAAAGGAATTATGACTACCATTTCAAACAGGAAGCAAGCAAAGGTACAGAGACTTGAATGATAAACTCAGTTGTGGAATTCATGTGTCTCTGAGTTCCACCAGCCTTGGCTGTGAGTTACTGGGAAAGGAGGGCCTCCCAGAAACACCACACAGTGCACTTGCCTACCTACATCCAGGCCACTGCCTGTGGAGGAGGGGAGAGTTCTGTAATTGCCACTGGGCCAGCTGGAAGATCTCCACCACTGTTCATTGGCACAGATCCAGCACTCTAAATGCTGGGAGCTCTCAAGTTCAACAACAGCTATGCTCCCTGCAGTTCCTCCTCTATTGGAGGAATTTACAAACTCACTCCCCAGTCTTCCTCCTGTAAAGGAAGACTCGCTAGACTGCCTAACCGTGTGCCTCATTCTAGGGAGTTCCTACAGATGTGTAACCACCTAAAATCATAAACAGACTCATAAGTAAATCAGACAGTATTGCACAAAGTGCAGAATATGTACTGCACAACTCATAGATGGCATTTTAACAAAGTGCCTGCTTTCCAGTGCTTCTCATTTTATTTCTGTGACAAAACTAAGCCATGCTCAGTTCCCGCTGATGTATTACTCCCATGAATAAAAGATGTTCCTTGACACTAATTCACCCTGCCTCTCTGACTGCCCACCATGCCCTCTGTATTTGTCTTGAGAGTGGGTGAGTTTCTGAGGAGATGTGCTACCCCCAGCTGAACTTCCTATTGATCACCCTGTTCAGGGGCACCTCATTAAGCAGTCGGTGTAGCCTGCTAATGCAGCATCCAGGTTCCAGTTAATGGCTATAGATTTTTTTTTTTTTTTTGAGTGTTTGGCAGTAGGGAATTCTGGCTTTCTTTCAAACTCAAAGCACCAAAATACAGTTTCTGAGAACATTCATGCTACTGAATAAAAGAACATCTATGCGAGTGATAGAACTCCATCGTTCTCTCAGATGGTTTCCCCAAAACTTGTACTAATTAACCAATTAACCAGGAGTGCAGGGGTGGGCAATAACTTAACAGGTGAAAGTTTAAAGGAAGAAGTGGTTACAGAGCTAGGCTGGGAATCAGGGTACCTGGGTTTCATGCAGCTCTGCCTCTAACTAGCTATGATCAGTCTAAGACACTTCATGTCTCTGGTCCTCAGTTTCCAGCTCATAGAAATACATAGATGTATTAGACAATTTTCGAGTAATAACACAATTCTATGATTTGTATCCTCTCTTAGGTTTCATTTTTACCCTGTACTTTCAAAAGATTCTTGTTAAATATCATTTAAAAAATCTGTGGTTTTACATTGGGAGGACACTTGCCTTCAAAAGATGACTCGCTGTGCAATTAGAAACAATGATATTGTAGCCTTCGAGGGTAAATGGATGGTTATGGAAGAGATCATGATGAGTAAAATCAGCTTAACCCAGAGATCTAAGGGTCGATTGTCTCCACTCATCTGTGGAGGTGGGGTCTAGACCCTGGACAATGAGAAAGTTGGTCTAGTAGCATGAGTTAAATCCAGATAAGATGTAATGCTTTACAATCTAATACTGTTTTTAGAG
>PVKS010030884.1:0-23963 GCA_004027875.1 Aplodontia rufa
CTGGCAGGCCAGGCAGCACGTCACCAAGATGAAGAGGGCAGAGGGAGGAGAGGGAGAAGGCTCGGCAAAGAGCAAAGCAAGACCAGACCGGAGGGAGGCTGCCACAGCGGTGTCTATGAAGGCTCAAGTAGAGGATGCAACGCTGCAGAAGTCGCAAAATCACATTTAGTGAGCAAAAATGGAGAGCGTTAAAATGTCCCCTCGATAACCTAAAGTAAATAAATCCGTAGCATCTGTCACATTGATTCATCTATCACATGTGGCTACTCGATAAACGTTAATTGAATTAACTTAATAACATTTGCTTAATGGCAATAAAAAATTAATTAACTGTCTATCTTTCTGTTGCTTAGCTCATACCCACTGGTTCTTACAATTATTTCTAACCCAAACAGGCATTTTCTATTTCACTGACATTCGTGGCATGCTTTAATTTTTTTCCTAAGAACTAGAGATGAGCTCTTAATTTTTGTCCTAATTTTGGATTTTTTTCTGTTGAAAAAAAATTATTTTCTGAGTTAATGTCAAGAACGATGTATAACATCCCAAATATAGTTTCACGCGTTCCTGATTTAATTCCAAAATAGTCTTTTCTGCAGAAGTTGTGGCACCACTGTTCCTCTGCTTCTCCTTTTAGCTTCTGTGACTTTACGATACTTTGGGTACAATGTCAAGTAATGCCGTAAAGGAAGGCATCCAGGGACATGATTGCTAGCATTCCATCTAGAAGTGGAAGATGTCAGCAACATTCACCCAAAAACTGTGACTCACTTCAGATGTCAGAGTTCTGGGCTGAACAGACTGAGTTCTATAATGTATGTGTGTGTGTGTGTGTGTGTGTGTGTGTGTCAAATGATTCTTTAATGAGCAACAGATAGCTCCCCCTGGGGAATGAAAAAATAAAAATATAAACAGAGAGATCGAATTAAAATAACTTTATGAATGGCAGTTCAGCTTCTCCACAAAATCCTCTCGGTACAAGCCTAGCATGCTCCAAAACCACTTACATTCAAAATGCTATACTTAAAATTGTCGCAAAGTTAAAAAGAGAATCATATACCACTTGGCTGTATACTGTGTCCTCCTCCTGTTCTTACATTCCAGTAACCTCTATCCAACTTTCTTTTGGTTGCTGAATTACTTTGTGCAAAAGCAATTTAAATTACATGCAGCCTGACTATGTGTGATAACTTGAACTGATTGTTAATTAATTCTATTAAGCAAATAGCTGCTGCAATGTCTGCTCTCGTCAAGCTGTCATTATCTATCAGCTTTTTCTCAGCTGAGGTTGATTTACAGTTCAAAGCAGCTGTAACTGAACAGACAGGTTTCCCCAAGTGTGCAAGAAGCTAGTTTTATCTTGCAAACATCACCAATGGAAAGGCAGGTCTGTTGAGCTAGGTTATTTGTCAGGCTGGCTTTGGAACAGGTTTTAGGATTTAGGATGCAGGGGTTTTGCTGAAGAGCAGCTTCAGTAGTTAGGAAGCCAAGGTAAAAGTTAAGAAGGAAGCAGAGATATGTTGCATAATACAAAGAAGGTAAGTATCAGAGCAATGCTTTTGGAACCCATCAGCCCTAGGTTCAGAGCCCAGTTCTAACGCCAACTGATGAGCAGCCTTGGAAGCTCACCCTGACAAATGCCCTAAGTCCTGGGTCCTCTGGTTCATCTAACTGCATGCACCAACCTCTGCTCCAGGAAGCCAGCACGGTCTACCTCCTAGTGTCTGAGATGCTGAAACTCATAAGGCACAGGAGTGGTAAGAGCAGGTGACATGAGATGGCCCTGTGTGAGCATTTGTGCAGAGCTGTATCAGATTCCCATCCCACAGGGGAATCTGACAATGTCTACAGACACTTCTGATGGGCACAAACTAGGGAGACAGGTGCTACTGGTACCCTGTGGGTGGAGGACAGAATGCGGCTAACCATCTTAGTCTCCCTAGGAAAGAGTCATTGGTCCCAACGTGTCAATATCGCTCCTATGGGCTCAGGCTTTATTCCAATGTCTGTCCGTGTGAGGTGGGCTGGCTCCTGGCTGCTTTGATATCCAAATCAAGGAAATAAACTATTAGTTTCATCATCATCATTATCACTACACCCTTAATTTGGTGAATCACTCTTGGGTTAGAAGAAGCCTAGAATTCTCTGATCTGTGCAGCCACATCTGCTTCAGTATTCAACACTGCACTAATTGTCAATGCAGATGTCTTCCTGAACCCCACCTCTGCCAATCCATTCAAGGGTGGATTAAACCCTGAGCGAGAGATGTCAAGCCAGCAACATACAGGGAAGGGAAAAAAATTAAGCATTGTTGAAAACCAAGGTTGTTTGGCAAATCATAAAGAAACAAAAATGGCCAAAGACCTTCGGTGTAGCAAGCAGACTGAGGTCTCATCCAGTGCTGAGCCACCGTAGAGCAACCGTTGCATGGCCTGTCTCTGCAAAGCACTGATTCTTGCCTGTGGGATGCGCTCGTTTCTCTCTCCCTCCCTCTCCCTCCTCTCTTTCCCTCTCTCCCCTCTCCCTGCTGGAAAGTGGAAGGCCCTGGGTCCCCAGACTTGATCACATGTTGGGATGACCTGGGGAATTCCTAAAATCCCCTAGGGATTGTGATTTAATTGTCCTCCTGGGGAAGAGGGCATCTGACCTTTATAATTTCTTCAGATTTTAGATTTCTCAGATGATTCTACTCTGCAGAAATGACTGGGGACCACTGCCTAGAAGGTAAAACTGGGCAGAAATTTCTATTTGTCCCAAATGAAGAAGCAACTTGGGAGGGGCAGGGACTATGGGCTTGGCAAAGAGCCCTTTCTCGCAGTGAGTTTCGTTTAGTGGTAAACTCGTGCAGGTCGCCAATCAGAGCATTCATTTCAGCCACAGTGGGCACCGTTGAATCAGACAGGCCCTGGGCCAGCTGCGGGAATGGGGCTCCCAGAACCTGTCCCGACTGCCTCTCCACAGTGCCCCCACACTCCAGGACTGTTGCTTGCCCCTGGGAGTCACCTGGCTGCATGTTTGAGAACACATCTTCTGTTCCTTCTCTTACCCTCTTGGGACTCTGTTGAGTGTGTAGGTAAGTTGTGAATTACCTCCCCAAGGGCCCAGCCTGGGCCCTGCTCTCACATGTGTCTCCTTCACACACTTCCAATCACTGTCATGGGCACAGTCACTGCCTCGCTAACCCGTGCCATGCATTAGTCACCATGCACCCATGTCCCTCCTAGTACCTGCTACATAACAGACCCTGATCATCACATGGAACGAGTGGGTGCACTCAGCAGAACGCTCTGTGCTTTCTGGCCACCTCCTGCCTCTTCAAATTGAGTCTTGGTCATGAACTTTGCTAGAAGTTCCTTGAACATCGCAGGCAATTGAACCAGCCCAGCAGACAGACTACAGCGTGTCCCCAAGAAGCCCACCCGAGAGCCACAGGGGAGATCACCTGGTTAGGGACCTAGCAGATGCCAAGGCAGAGGAAGGGTTGGAGCTGAGCCTGTGGAATGAAGAACTGGGAATGAGCTATGTAATCACTCAATAAAATGTAATAAGATTAATAAAGTAAAACATAATAAAGGGACTTGATTGAGATCACACACGTCACTCAGCAGGGCTGCCCAGGATTTAAGACCTTTGTCCCACTTCTGAGAGCTATGGTGCACCACACAGTATGCTGATGACCACTGGGAGGTTTTGTTGATCCAAGAGAGGGAATTCCTTGATTCTCCCTGCTCATCATTTTAAAAAACTTTGGTAGAAATACATGGTACAAATTAATGGGATAGGCAGAGCTTGCAATGAGTATAAAATTCTATGATTATATTCTATTCTTACTTAGTTTCTTTCCAGAATTGTCCAGCATAATACTGCTTCCTTCCTTTTTGGGAGACTTTATTCCTATGCTATCCTATGTGAACTTTTCTGCACATGTGCATTCTTGGAGCACCAGGCAAACTACAAGAGGTTTGTGTGTGTGTGCTTTCTTTTCTCATCTAGATGCGCAACTCACAAACGAAAACCACGCAGATGAGAAACCCATTAATGCTATGGTTATAAATTCAGTATCCGAATTCAGTATCATAGCTGGAGCAGCCAAGGAAACTCCCAATGAGAAAAAGCTGTCAGAATCCAGCACAACGTCACTGTCCTCCCTGGAAGAATGTCCAACGAAATGCTCCTACCTCCCTGCGGATCCCGCGGGGCATCAGAGAGACACAGAGGGTACGTTTCCCAGATCCCAGCCATTCCCAAATACAGCGCCCCACCATGGCCCCTGCAAACGCCCCACATTCGCTGGGGAGGAAATCAGTCTTTATGAATAGTAAGGGTTTGAAATCCCTGGTGAGTGACACATATCAAGGTCACTGCAGTTGTGAGGGGCTTGGCAGACTGTCTGCTCTCAAAGCGGGAATCTTAAGCAGCAGGGCAGGGCAGTCATTCCCTGGGCTGTGAAGTGGGTAGAGGAAAATGGCAGACTCCTGTGCCTTCTCGGAGACGGGAAGGTGCAGCGGCGCACAGGCAGACAGAGGAAGGAGAGCAGAAGGGGATTAAAATACCGGAAATACAGAAATTGAGGCCGTATAAAACACTAGGATACTGCTGGACGTGGTGGCGCATGCTTGTATTCCCAGCAGCTTAGGAGGCTGAGGCAGGAGGACCACAAGGTCAAAGCCAGCCTCAGCAACTTAGCAAAGCCCCGAGCAACTTAGGGAGACACTGTATTTAAATAAAAAAATACAATAGTCTGGGGATATGACTCGGCGGTTAAGGGCCCCTGAGTAGTTCAACCCTTGGTACAAAACAAAACAAAACAAAACTATATTACCATCTCTGAAGAAGCGCTGCTTCCTCTAGGTAATATCACTTTCCAAGCATCTTGATCAGTGAAACCTAGGCCAACCACCCCAGCTATGGCACAGAAAGTACTCTGCTTGCAGAGGCAATCAGATTGACGTGCTGCTCCACGCCACCGGGCACCACCAAGTTCCGTTTCTCAGACTCCGCCCAGTGACTTACATAATTTACTGGGGGTAAGGTTCCCAAGACCTTCACAGGGGAAACAGCCACTCTAGCTCCGCAGCTTTCAGTTATCTACATCGTATTGAAAGAAAGCCTGGAGTTTCTCAGTAACAGGACATTGTTTCTGACCTGCACTTATTTAATTTCGTAAATAAAAAGTTTAAATCAGCTTTAAAAACACCTTTGAAATCACACCCGTTTAACTCTTGCTTCTGACTTTTTCACTGTACAAAATTGGACAAGTTTTTCTTTCCTGTCTTCCATTTTGTAATCACTTCTGATTCTGTCTCAGTTACACAGAAGAGCGAGCGACACGCCACGGTCCCTTTCCAGGATCAAGCGGAGCAATGTGTACAGAGCACTTAGTGAAAAGCAGGTGCATAGCAGCAACTCGAGTGAGTCTAGCTTTGGTCACGGTGACAGCGTTAGGAAGGAAGGAGAGAAGGCCACTTCCTTCTGTCAGTGAGGAAGCAGATGCAAATGTTGCTGTGAACCTTGCCCGGTTGCCTGTGGCAACCGGGAGCAACAGAGTGGGGTGGAGGCAAACAGGGGCATGATCAAGAGCAAAGTCCCATCGAAGGTCACATCTACCCAGCCGACGGTAGCCAGAGGACACCCAGGCCCAGAGCCCAGAGCTGCAGACTTCAAGCTTTCCAAGAACAGGATGTGAGACTTCTGAATGTCCCAGTGTTGATAACCATTTCTGTCTGTTTTATGGAGCCCAAGACACTCCCAATGACATGTCTCGTGACCAGCGTTGGCTGCAGACCAGAGCCCCCACCCACAAATCCCCAGCCTTAGCAGAGATTAACAACGGTCAGGGTAATGCAGAAGCATCAGGACACTGGAGCATTTTGTTGAACTGTCCCGGGAGGTGCTCCATCATGAGCCTTAGCCCAATGGCCCAGAAGCAAGGACTGCCATTGTACCCGTCCACAGAGTGAACCTCCCATCCCTCCCATCAGGGATCCTGGAAGGAGAAGTTCTGGCCAGCTACTGTGACTGTCTGAACCCTGGTGTGCTCAGGGCAGGGCAGAACCCACAGCTCCATTGAAGTGGTAGCTAATACTCAAAAGCCTCATGCAGAAACATCTCATCACCCCCTGCTGGAAAGAGCAAAGGAGACTCAGGGTAAATGAATACAGAGGTTTCTAAAGAACCGGACCGAGGCCAGCACAGCCCAGGAAATTCAGGCTTGAAGCTGGCAGCAGAGGTAAGGATCCTGCCTTCCAGGCCTACCTTGTGAAAAAGCCATTGCTACCTGAGTAAAAGGAAACAGACTCAGACCCAGAACCAGTGACAAGAAAGTCCAGATCCCTTAAACAGCAAGCCTCAAGGAAATCAAGAGTTAAGTCAGACACACTTCATTTCAGAGGATTTTTGATAGTAATTAATTTAAGGATGCAGAAATTGAGAACTGGGGTCATTGTTCGTACTGAGATAAATACAGAAATATCTTTCAGGAACAGCAGGGAAAACAGAAGGGGAAAGAGAAGATCCTATCTACTTTCGTGTAGTTTGTGGTTAATTTATATAGAGATGTATAAACGAGCGCATAGGAATGGATGCTTAATTGCTAATATCTATTATTTATATACATCGTCCCACTTAAAACAGGATGGAAAAGCCCTGCACGTGCGGATTTGGAATATGTGCTGTGTCCATTAGCGCAGTTCACGGTGCGCACTCTGATGGGAATTAAGAGGGTCTTTACTGCACATGACACACGACGGCTGCAGCACTGTCACTAAATTCTGGTTCACAGTGCGCAGTCGCTTTCCAGAATACAATGAGGCAGTACGGAGAGCCTTTGTTCCTGCTTCTGCTGCTAGGTCCTCCTGACTGCAAAACAGCCCCATGGATAAGAAACTGGGACTACACATGGTATTGGAAACCAGGACCCTTCAAAGCCGATCCTGAGCGTGCGCCTAATTGATGTACAATTTTGAATTTGAGATGTCGCATTCAGGTGGAAGAGGAGAATCATAAATACAAGATACCTCAAAAGAATAGTCTTAATTACACCATGGGCTGCTGAATAAAATGATTACATTTTCTACACTGTAAATTTCACACAATTAAATACAGTGGTGTCACCTTTATAAAATGTTTCAATTTTATAATTATTTCAGTTCATTTGCTCAGAAAAAAACATAAGCATGGCTTTACCAAGTATCACCCAAACCTCGTCATTTTGGTACTAAGGAACTGACTGGGATGTTACTTGTGCTTGTCTGAACTTAAATGGATCTTGACATATTTAAGTAGCTATTAAAATTGATAACATCAGGGACGATACCCACCAGAGAAAGACATTCAATCACACATTATTTTATTCCCATTCTACCTTACAGACTTTTTTTTTTAAAGAACTTGATGTTTGGGGGGGGTGAGTGCTAATTTTTATACTTTTCCATCAAAAATTTTTAGCTCTCAGTTGGAGCCATTGAGTCCTGTGCCTCCTTACGATGGCAGTTGTGTGACAGCCAGGGTGCATTAGAAGACAGGCTCTGGGTAGCTTCCCCTGGCCTCCACGGGTGTCTTGCTTTGCTTAGGGGAGAGGTGGAACAGCGTTGGTCATTGGAGTGCACCTGTCAGAACCGCATTCTTGCTATTTTGGATGAGACCAGACAGCAGGAGTGCTTCTGAACTTGGAAAGTGTTTGGGGAACCATCACTGGCAGCTCAGATGCCTTGTCCCGTCTCCTCGTCCTCATGGCACATGGTGGCAAGAGGGAGCACTGGAAAGGCATGAGGAAGGCAGTGGCACTGAGCGTGAGGTGGCCTTAGGCACTTTGCGGATCTTCCCTGCCTTGTTATGTTTCCCTCCCTGTCTTGTGAAGCCCTAGTGCACCTTCAGCGCTTGTGCCCTCAGTGTCTGGAACGTGCCCTGCACTGTAAGCAGGAATCAAAGGCACCCTGGCAGGGATCTTCCCTGGCCTCTTGCTCCCAGCCAACACCACTTTGAGCTGAGAGGGCTGCAGGGGTCCAACCATCTTCCACCACCTTCATTCCAGGCTTAAGAAGCAAGGCAGCCAGATGGGCTCGCTAACAACAGCGATTAGAGCAGGTGCAAGGGGCCTGTGACTCAACAGAGGGGCTCTCCTGTAAAGTCCCCAGAAGCCCTGAGAGGTCCCTGCAGCGAGGCAACAGAGAGGACTGGCCACAGCAAGGCCCTGCCCCTCCTCCCCGTGGAGCACTGGCGTTGAGACCACAGCAAGGCACATCCTTTCCTGGACAGACCCACAAGTGGTGTTAGCCACAGCCTCAGGTCAAGGCTGCCAGAGAGAGAAATCCAAGGAGAAGACTGTGCCACCACCAAGGCCACTCACAGAGCCCAGAGAGGGTACGAGGAACATCCCGGCTCCCCTGCTCCAGCCTCCCAGCTCCTGCCAGAAGCCACTTCCGGAACCTGGAAAATGTCCTGTGCCAGCCTCGGTGAAGCAAGAAGGGTCCCAATGGGGACAGCAGAGGGTGGCGGGAGAGAGAAGAGAAGGGTCAGGACAGGGAGAGAAGGGTCAGCATGGGGAGGGGGAGGACAGCACGGGGAGAGAGAAGGGTCAGAGAAGGGAGAGGGGAGAAGAGCAGGCGGTCCGAGCTGGGAGAGAGAAGGGTCTGAACAGGGAGAAAGCAGGACAGAGGACAGCCGGGGGACAGTCAGTGTGGGGAGAGATTAAGCTGTTCAGAGGGCAGAGCTTCCTGCTTCTCAGCTGGGGCCAGACAGGCTGGGTTCACACAACAGCCCCACCACCTGCCGTGCCTCCTGGGGCAGCTCTTGGACTCTCAGCCAGGTCGACCTCCATGACCTCTATGAGCAGGGATAATGACAATATGCCACCCACTGCCTTTTGAGGCCTACATGACAGGCACACAGCATGGAGGACTGAAGGCTGGCCCTGGGTGCATCAGGGACACATGACCACAGGCCAGAGCACAGACTGGATCCAGAGAAAGACACAGAATCCCTGCTCATCCACCCTGGAGTCAGGAGGACTCAGGGCACTTGGTGGTGACACCTGGCTTTGGTCCTTTCATCTGAACAAACAGGGCCTACAATCCTTCCCTCTCAGAACCAGTCACCAACTCAAGCATTTGGACAGAGCTATGGCTTTCCCACCTCCTGTGACATGAAGCCAGCTGGCAGGCTTGCCAGGTCAGTGCCATCCCATGGTCAGGGCCACCAGAGGCTGAATCTAAAGTGGGCTCACGTGGTCACTCAGTGTCCTCAAGAGGAGGCTATTACTGTGGACTGCAGTGGTGGCTGATGCGGCCAGAGCTCCTCTGCAGGGGAACAGAGGCATGAGGGCAAAACAGCACCACCCCAAGAAGCCCTGGATGGGGACGAAAAAGGAGAGAAAGGAAAATCTCAGAGATGACTCCCGGATTTCTGGAGAATTCACTGGGCGCTCAGGAAGAGCCAGGTGCAGAAAGGCCTTGGTGGGCAGGACGTCCGGGCAGCACTCAGGAGAGCGTGCCATGGGCCACGGCAGATGTGGCGCTTTCCCGGATGGGCAGTGGGAAGGCTGCTGCACTGGACGTGACTCAGTTTACAGAATGGGAGCAGCAGAGGAAGATGTCCTCCTTCAGGCGCCAGGGGACCCCGACGCTGTGTATGTTACTTCAACGCAGACAAAAATCAGTCATATGCAAAACAGTTATTGTTTTTTGTCTGCTCCTGCAGAATCATTTAACATGCATTTTAGGAAAAATACAGAACACGCCTGAAAGTTTGGAAAAATCTGTTTTCAATTCATTATCGTTACCTTGTTTTTGTGGGGCAAGAAGCTCTGCCTTTTATAAGCAAATAAAAAGGACTGACTTAGAAACAGAAAGAAACTGGCGTTATTCTCAATTGCAAAATAGAAGGGGAGAAACCAATGCCAGGCTGACCAGGGAGGCCAGAACTTTCTCCCCCGCAATGCATAAATGCCAAGACACACATCAATGTCTGCCAACCTGAGACGCTGGCTAGTGTGATTGAACCAAAAGAATCTGGGCCTTCAGGAAACCCTAAGGTCCACTTCACCAGAGGTCCCTCACACTGCAGCAAGAAACGGAGGCTCCCGTCCTCAAGGTCACCCTGCATCCATGCTCCTGACTCCAAACCACACTCTGAGCCTGCATGCGTGCGGCACAGGGTGCAGCAAGGCTGAGTGAGTCTCCAGAGCCTCCAGCCCCGGGCGGGAGCCATGGAACTCCACTGAGCACCGTTTTGCCAGGGGCTGCTACAGGAGCGACTTGGCACAGACCCCACCCACTCCAGAGAAACCTCAGCAAAATGGAGTCTATGCCTGGCGAGTCACGTACTCCGGGTTCTGGGTGGCTTGTGGTGACTTGAGATGGGAGTGGGTTGGCCATTTGCTAGAAGCCGGCCAGAGTGAATCAAAACACAGCCGGCCTGGCAACGGATGAGCAGTCAAGCCACAGAGGTATTACGGGATGTGCTGCCCACCATCAATACCCAGTAAAGGCCACGGCACCTTCAGCAATGTGTGGCAATTAAAATCCTCATAAAGTCATGGTGGTTTTGCTTTACCACCATCTCACTGAGCAGGAAGAAGCGGGCAGTGGCAGGGAGAGGAGGGGCATGTGGAAGATTCCCGAATATCCAGCCTCAGGATCTGCTCTAGACTTCAGGTTGCGCTTTACCATACACCAAAACCGCTTTTGAGAAAATATTTGCTCCTTTTCTGAGCATGTTGACAAGTTTTCCCTTCATGTAAAGACTACCAACCACATGAACAGTGAAAGAAGGGAAGGAAATGAATGGGGCCAGGAGTCCTGGGACTCCAGCACAGGGTGCTCGGAAAGTTGGGAATGTGCTATTGAGAAAAGTAGATCCTCAAGAGAGTCAAAGCTTCATCAGTGGGATACCCTATCTGAAATGTCCCCAGTTTACGCTGGAACCTGGCTTTCCACCCTCAACAACCATATTACTGACTGACCGGATGGCAGGTCATGTGAACACTTACCTACCTTCTACAGAAAAACTCACACGTTTAAGATTTTTTAAACTTGAAAATAACTTGTGATTTTAACAAGAGAACTGCTACATCTTCTAACTAATTCCCTTTATGGAAGCAAAAAAAATAATCTATAACCCATCGCAGCTGTTTGGCTAGAGTTACCAATTACCTCCAGTGCCGCAGAGATACTTTCCAGATTTTTACAAGTGTGCAGAGTAAATTTTTAAACCAATTTTCTTAAAGAGGACTGATAAGATTTAAAACCTTTTAGACCTGCAATGACGTACTTCACTGAAACGCTTGAATATAAAATCAAGGCTTTGCAGAACTAGAGGAAAATGGAGACAGGAATCAAAAATAAAATGCAACCCCAAAACCTGTGATTCTTTTAAAAAGCATTTATAATAAGTTTGAAAATGTGTTTTTTGCTTGCATTTGGATATGGGTGTGGTGGATTTACGGGAATCCACGCAGGAGCATAGTGAGGAGAAGCGAGACCTGGGTACCCTCTCCCGTCCCAGCTCTCAGGCCTCCAGGAAAAGCCCTGCTATTTTTCAGACAGCTGCAAGATTTCCAGGTAGGTAGCTAATTCTGCAGCTTCGTAGCCCCTCAGTAATCACAGTTAATAAAGAGGTAAAGAAAAGAAACAACGCTTTATATAGGCAGAAGATGTGGAGTCAACAGGAAGCGCTCAGGAAGTTAATAAAGCAATTATTTAAGTGGCCAGGGTGGTGGCTTGGGGTGGGGCTGAGAAGGTGCAGGTGAGCATTAGCCCTGGTTTGCACAGATAATTAAGAGTGGGCTATGAAGCTCTCAGGTGTGCTGCCGCACCTCATTGACACCCACTGCTGTCACTATCGATTTTCTTCCTTTGTATTCTATTTTGCTCATGTAGTATGAAGATTTTATCAGCTATATTTAATTACTCACATGTATGGGTACAGGGTGGTCACTCAGTACACATACAGTGATCAGAGCGGGGTGGTTCTGCATTCCATCTCCTTAAACATCTGACAGATGCTCGATTCTCATGTAGTAACCACATCTCCCTCTTTGCACAGAGGAGTGTGCCTCCCTGATCCTCGCCTGTCTGTTTTGCCAGTTTGGCGACTGTCTGCTGATGCTCCCCGACACCTGTGCAGCAGTGTGCACCGGCCTGTGCTGCCCCTCTCATGGGTACCACCACGCCGTGGATGAGGACCACCCGCATGGGGACTGCAGCTGCCACTGCGAGGTGGACTGCAGCCTCTTTGAGTCCTGCCATGAGACCGGCGAGTGCCTGGAGCTTGCCATGGAGATCTCAGAGATGTGCTACCGCTAGCCCCGCCCCAGAACCTGGCCACCCTTGGCCACCAGTAGAAATTCCTCTGCAAGGAGACTGAGATTTCCATGCGCCCAAACAGGAGAGTCTGCAGTTCTTGGATGCCTGGGGCTGTTTTATTCCGCATCTGTCTGGGAAACCTAGCACTATCAACTCAGTGGTCTTATTCCAAATTTCACAAGTGCATGGCTTGCCAGAGAGTAAGATTCTCCACCAAGGAGATGAGCAAATCTTAAATACCTCCTGAATGCCATAGGTGCGAGATACTTCTAGACCACCCGATAAATCGCATGCTGAGCTGCTCTGCGCTCCTGAACTCGGCCTGCTTCACGGATTCAGCCTCATTCACAAATTCAGGACAGATTAGTGGGTTCTTCTAGAATTGACATACATTAGCTAGTCTTTCTAATGGACTCATGCATAAACATTATGCATTGTTGGTCATTATTAATAATGTATTGTATAACATCATTTTGTAATTAAAAATTTATTTATCCAGTCCCTTAAAATTCACTTATAGGTACAGTTTAGGTAGGAAAGGGAATTAAATGAATTAGAAACCATGTTCCTGTAATTACAACAGATGTCTCTGCCGCATCTCCAGTGAATTTTGAATCTGGTGTACTTGAAGTGGGTGCGGATGAGCCTCGAATCGCGGACTGTGTGTGCCTGTGATCCCCAGCTATGCATAATCTCCATTTGTTCCAGAAAGGCTTCTCTTTATTCTGGTAAACATAAGTGGGTTCAGCCTGCAGGTTTCAAGAAAGCAATCTCTCACTCTCCTGCTTTCCTCCTTTCTGTCGGCTCCCACAAGCAACAAGTTATCACTGCAGGATCAGCTTATTTACAAACTGCCTTTTGTCTCAGTACCCAAAAGAATCACATGTGTGGGTTCTGATTTAGCCCCAAATTTCCTAAGACAGCATGTGTTTCAACAGCCAAATTTCTTCTCTTTGCTAATAATTAAAGAAATTAATGTTGAATATTTCTTTATGCTTATAATGTTTGTTCAAAAAGATATGATAGGTACTGGACAGTGACTTTCCACTCAAGTAAATTAAAGCAAATACTTTCCCGGGAAAACACATGGAGGCTGAAGTTTCTGTGGAATCGCAGACTTAAGGTGGGAGGCAGATACATGGCTCATGTTTGTATCTATATTCCCACAACTCACTGTAATCATGGGAAATAAGGAATCACAATGTGTCAACAACCAAGAAAGAACAGAAAAGTGAAAGGGAGACTTGATAGAGATTTTTCTAATGCAGGGGAACAGCGACAAACGCCAAAGCCCGTGTTTTCTCCTGCCTTGGGGACCCTCAATTCAAGCAACACTTTCGTTGTTGCTGTCTTTTTCTTTGTACCAGTGCGTCACAACCCCAGCCCTTTTTTATCTTTTATTTTGAGATAGGATCTTGCTAAGTTGCTTAGGGCCTTGCTAAGTTGCTGAGTCTGGCCTTGAACTTGTGAACCTCCTGCCTCAACCTCCAGAGCCCTGGGGATTACAGGAGTGCACCACCCCACCCAGCCAGCAATGCTTATTTTACTTCTACGGTCATCTAGCACATTTTTCCAGCCTGCAATAATTTTCCCCGACATTGGAAACTCTGAATCTTAAAAATGCATTTTTTAAGCTGCCTCCAGGAGGTGTTTAACCGCCCTTGACTTCCGCAGTGCTGGCCTTGCTCCTGTCCACCATCATACTGTTCACAAACCCAGAGCTGAGAGCACCCCGTGGGTCCCCAGATGCTTCATCCTCTTGCCTTTACCCACAGAACTTGCAAATCATTTTTAAAAAGCTAAGAAAAACACTCGTAGAGCAGGTTGGAACCCAGGGCTGCCCTGCAACATTCTCATGTTTCACGTGAGAAAGAGCTGCCCTTCCCAAGACCACACAGGGAGCCAGGCCAGGGACAGCACCCTAAGCGGGGTCTGATTCTCTGACCACGTGGTACTACTCCTTAGTCCTCCACTTGTGAGAGCAGCTGGCACACAGTGGACAGCTGCTGCCACTGCCAGGGCCTCTCAACTACCAGGGGGCTTCATGGACAGCTGCCGCTAGAGCACCCCAGTCCCCCTGGCTGTTTCCAGGCACCCCCTTCACTCGTGGTGCAGCCACTAGAGGAAGAAGTCCTGCAGCTGAGGGCCTCTGCAGCCTGATCCCAGCCATCCAGTTCCTGGTGCCAGTGACTGACCATGCCATTTTGGGGTCAAATATTTCATCACCCCTTACGCTTTCTGATCTGCATACCCTCTTATGCAAAGCTGTGCACTGAATGTGAATTAAGTGCTTGTGATTAGACATAAAACCACCAGGTCTTACTTTCCGTGTGGTCAGAACACGCCAAGACCTCTCTGTGGCCTTCCTTCCAAGGCTTGTGAACTTGCTCACTTTCAGAATCCAATGTGTTACTACAC
Source organism: Aplodontia rufa (assembly GCA_004027875.1). Lineage (NCBI taxonomy): Eukaryota > Metazoa > Chordata > Mammalia > Rodentia > Aplodontiidae > Aplodontia > Aplodontia rufa. The sequence continues at coordinate 14,721 of PVKS010030884.1, forward strand.
AAAAGGTCGGTGATACAAAGTGTGAAATCTCTTCTCTTTATAATCCATAATGAAACATCATCCCTTTTGCAAACATGAAAGCCGGTTTCAATTGGATTCTTACACAATGAAACACACGCAGCTGGGGACATACAATTGCAGGGGTAATATCAAAGAAGGATGTGGTTATTGATTAAACACAAATATAAGGATCTGGGAAGGCTCGTGTATGTTATGTCACAATGAAAACTGTGATTACAAATAAGGTTGTTCTTTAAGGCGGGGCTTCCCGGAACAGAGCGGTCTGATTTAAGGAAGAACGCTACTATAAAAGAGTCCTGAGAAGGTGCAACCTGAAAAAGAGCCGAGAACAGAGATTCCTCTTCCTCACGCAACATCACCATGGAGCTACACTGCTTGGCTCAGTGGGTTTCTATAAAACCACTGCTTCTCTAAAAGCCCCCCCAAGTATGGAAAGCAATGAAGAAGTTACCTTTAACTTGCTAATGAAATCTTCCCACAACGTGAGCTGACACAAAGTTCGTTATCAATGCTTGACAATCCAAGTTAATGGAGCAAAGTGGCTTCAGCTTTTCGCAAGGGAGTGAGGAAACATACTCAGAAGAGAAACCTTACAAACAGGTGAGAGCATTTTAGCAATTGCTTCAAGGACAAACATGTAGGTGCTGGGGCTGGAGCAGCGGCTCGGCAGTTACTCGGCAGTTACGGTGCTTGCCTGGCTTGCGCTAGCAGGCAAGTTCAAACCCCAGCACCACATACACAACAAAGTCTCAAAGGAACGGAGTCACATGGAAAACTAAATAAAAATTGCTTCTCTCTTTCTGTCTCTTTCTTGCTGTCCCCTCTTTCTTTAAAAACAAACAAACAAAAACAAAACATACAAGTGGACAATTGAAGGGCACATTTCATCACGCGGTGCTGGTGAGTTTCTCCCCCTTCCAAACTGGGGAAAGAACACCAACCACCTCACAGCACCCTGAGGGCTCCTGCCACTGGGACAAAAGCCTGAGACAGTGGACTTACAGGGGGAGGGCATGACTTTGGGGGTTCCCATCCACCACCAGTGACCTCGTTGCTTTTGGGTCTGAGGCACAAGACACAGCAACACCACTCACCCCAGGCCAGGAGCTGCGTGGAGAGGAGGAAGGAGCCAGGTCCACCAGCTTTCAAGGACACACCCCCAAGGGTGGAAGGCCGCCCACTGGACTCCACCTCTTAAAGGTACCGCTGCCTCCCAAGAGCAGCATGCTGGGGACCAACACTCCAGCACAGGGGCTTTGGGGGACCACCAAGATGCCCTGCACAGCAGAGCACACTTAGGTAAGGGGGTCTGGCTGTAACTGCCATCGATGCTGCTTCCTCAGACCCTGGAAACCGACAGCCTTTGATGAAACGCACACTCTCTGCTTGCTAGCTTGTTGGCGTTCCACAAAGAGATGTGAGTGCAAATCACAAACTCAACCCTCTCAGCTTCCTATGGGCTGGGTGGAGAGGCAAGGGAAGGGAAAATGGGACAATTTCCTAGGGATCATAAACTGTGCGGGGCTGATTGCATTACTGAACTCCTCAAAGTGTTAGGAGAGGGCTCCTCACACTGCAGGAGGAGCCCGGCACGCAGGAGAGCTGAGGAGCAGGTGGGTGCAGTCCCAGCATCACGTCATAGAAGTGCCACCTTCTGGTCTGCCACCTGATGTGACCACAGCTCCTCTTCTGCCACCACCTGCAAATCCGTGTTCTCAGCTGGGGCAGCTTGGCCTCCTCTTCACCCTTGATTTGTATTTAGTTTGTTTTTATTGATATGTGGATAGACAGGGCCTCACTGAGTTCCAGGCTGGCCTGGAGCTCCTGAGCCTCCTGACAGCGGGGATTACAGGTACATGCTCCCCTCTTCCCATTCGAATCCCAAAAGCACGGTTGTCACAATGCAGTGGGGGTAGCTGTGACTAGACCCAGGGGGTAGAAGCCAGGGATAATGCTGAACATCCTGCCATGAACAGGACAGTCTACAATACAGAAGTGTCGCATGTCAGGAGAACACAGCTGAGAACCCCACACAGAAGACCTTCATCAGTCTCAATGAAACATCAGCACATTCACCCAAAGAACAGAAACAGAGACTTGAACAGAATTGCCCAGTGGAACACACAATGACCAGCTACCTTGAATTTCAGAAAATCAACAAATAGTATTTTAATGAAAGTATGTTCTCCCTATTGCAAGTTACCTATATATACTAAAAAATCACTCCTGATTCATTAGCAACTACGATATAACTAGGTGGCTTGTGTTTCTATTTTTTAAACCTGCAACCACAGTTGACAAGGGATCTACAGATGTGATGACCTTGAGCTCTCTCCATTAGAGGAGGACTGGTCTGCTCCTAGGTCAGAGGCCAGGGATTTCACTGGGCCATGTTTTGCATTGATGGCATCACGTAAGAGAGGTCAGGGAAGTTGCAGCTCCCAAACATTCCCCTGCCGCCCTGGCTTACACAGCGCACAGAGTGCAGTCAGGCACTGGAAAGGACCTCAGGCAAGTACCACCTTGCAGCAAAGGGGAGTGTGAAGAGTGCGGCTCTTAAGTGCCCCCTAAAGGTGGTGTGTTGAGAGCTTGCCCAGCCTGGCACTCACATTGCTGGGGCCTGGTGGAAGGTCCCTGGCTCATGAGAGGCATGACCTCAAAGCAGTAGAGGGGCCCTGGTCTGCTCCTCTTCCTTCTCTCCAGCCATGGGGTGGGCACCACTCCTGCTTGGCCACTAGCTCCTGCCCATGCTGCGCCTCCTCACCGCAGGTCCAAAGCCACTGACCTTGAACCAAGACCTCCAAAGCTGCCCTTCCTCCTGTGTAAGCCGAGGGTGTCCAGGGCTTGTTCCCACATAGCAGTGCAGGAGCACAGTCCTCGCTTAGGCCTGGCTGTCTAAAGTATTTTCTGTTCCGCTCTTGACCAGAAAGACCCATCTTGAGAGGGGCCTACACAGCCACCATGGACACTCCACTCCTTGAATAGCTATTTTACCTTCCAAATACCTCTGTCAGGACGGTGGGATTGGCTACTGGCACCCCAACCTCATCCTGCACTCCAATTAGGGGTAGGCCATTTAATTAATAAAATATTAATTATTTTATAAGTGAGAAAAAGGATCACATAGAAAACATTTCAGTGCTGCATAGACCTGGCCTATTCTCTGACCAGCCCTATGAAACAGGTTCTGTTATTATCTCATTTCTCCTGGGGAAACAGACTTGAAGAGAACAAGCATCTTGCCCAAGGTCACACAGTAAATAAGCACTTGTCCCAAGGTTTGAACCCAGGTCTGTCGGTTCAAAACCCTTGCTTGTAATTAGCCTAAAAACGTGCCCACCAGCATGGTCAAGCCAAGATGAAGTTGAAGCCTTCACTTCCAAAGCAGAGAAAAAGAATGACTATGTATTCAACGAAAAAAACATTCGCTGGTAGTAAATGTCTTAAAAGTTGTTATCTTACCCAATGATTATAATTTGGAACATCTTCAAAATGCTTTTAAGATATGCACCCAAGGAGCAATGAACGAGAAGTCTATGTCCTGCAGTTTAATCCCTGTGTCCATGGCTCTGCCCCACCCATCTGCGGCTGCAAAGACATACCTTTTAGTGGCCCATTTGAGCAAAGCCACTTTGATCTCTGGTTCGAGAGACTCCATCCTGCACACGGCGTCTGGGCTCCTCATCAGCTTTCCACCGAAGTCCTGGGAGCATGAGTGATTTTTAATCAGTCAACAACACTACAGTCCAGCAAATGCATTCTGATACGCGGACCTTTTATCTCAAAAGCTGCGCACAACCCAAGGTCATGGCAACCTCTTTTATGGTTGATTGTTCCTCAAATGGACTTAGAGTGAATTTACAAAGCCACAACTTATTTTGTGGACACAGCTTTCATTAGGTTCAGCACTCCCTCAGCACATCCTCTTTGTTTCCTCTTTCAGCACTCTCTGCTGCGGTTCCTCCCTTAATAGCAACTTCCCGTAAAATTAAAAAACAAAGTAAATTAAGAATATTGAGCAAGACTCAGTAGCTGAGCTACTCAGCATTTGCCTTTGAGACTTCAGAAAGCGGCATTAACGTTCCAAGCTGGGCGGCTCTGCAGCACAAGGTTCAGGTCCCTGCCATCCGAAGGAAGGCAGAATGCCAGGATGCGGCCAAGGTCACCACTCTGCCATTTTTATGGTCTCATGGCCGCTGATGTGGGCATGGCAGTGACCCAAAGTGAGCGTGTGGAACTGTCCTTAGGGAGGCCCCATGGAGATGAGGCTCCAACATCAGATAAAGAAACCCGGTGCAGTTATGTCTTGGCTTTATTTGGATGACAATTATTCTAAGAAATCACATGCATGAGCTCTTAGTTTCAATTTACTAATGACATTTTCATAATAATGCATGGGAAATAATTCAGAGAATACAGGTGTCCATATCGCATCAAAAATGATCCCTCATGCTACTGATTAGTCCTTGCCTAATACTTTAGTAAACATCAGGTTAAACTGAAGCAGGAGTGTAACCAGTTAGGGTGACAGTGAGGAGCCTTCTGTCCAGCTCCAGCTAAGACCTAGAAGAGGCCTGGCCAGGGGTAAAGACTGTGAACTGAGCCTCCAGCTTACCGAGGAGCAGACAAACAGCTCATGAAGAACAGTGGAGAGTTATGTGATTAAAGTGGTGGAGGAGGAAGACGGGCCTTGACAGTGCATGGGACAAATTAAACAAGGACTCTAGGAACTGAGCAAGGAGCAATTGCAATCAGGCATGGGGTGCTGGAGCCTGGAAACAGGGTGGTGACAGGGACAGCAGGAGGGAAGAGATGGATGGGAAAGAAATCAGAAGAGGCCCATTAGTGCTCTCCCAAACCCTTCTTATTTTAAGACCCAAATATTCCCCACTGTCTATCACGTATATGAGTCATGAGGCCATTATTGTCATTAGGCAAGAAACAGGCTGGGGATGGGGGTTCTATTCCAAGTGGAAAGTCAAGGTATATTTTTAGCGACATTAAGCCAGCCTTCTGCTGCTCTGCACGCTGATGTAATTCCAACATAAAACATAATCTATAATATTCCAGGGGAACAAATCCAATTCTTGGTCATATAAATTTTCATATAAGTCCATCACAATTCATTCCCAAAACATCTCATTCTCTTTGAAAGCTGGAGCTGCAGCAACTGATCAAAAAGAGTATTTTTAAATTGCTCTGGAATTTTCAGAGATGCTAAATCTAACCTGCCTACAGTGCAGGACCAATCCCCCAAACTTTAAATCAGAGGCAAAGCATTTTATGCTTTAAAAGATACATTCCTCAAAGTTTATCATGGTGTGTTAAAGTCAAATGTGAGTTATTACTTACCAAATCTGGAGCTGATGTCTCTTCTTGATTACCCTAGGTAGGCGAGAATAAGTATCTTCCAACCAACATATTTTTTACCTTTTCATCTGCCTCCTGCTATTTACAATAGAGTGAAGAATAATAGCCCAGGAGTGACTTTGCCAGGCTGGACGGCGTGCAAACCCCATCTGACTATGCTTTAAATCGTATTCCAGGCCCCTGGCAAGGTCTGCTGCCTGGAGAAATGGAAGCTGACTCCTAGATAGCTAGACTGGTCCTACAGGAATAATCAGCGCAAATGCATTGATGAACTTGCATCCTTCGCTTCCCTTAGAACCAGCACTTATTTATTGGTCAGTCTGAAATTTACATCTTTCTGCCTTGGCTGGGGCTTTCTGCATGAGTGAGATGGTTTTGCCATGGTCAGGGGGTCCTGTAAAACTCCACAGTGAACATAACCTTTATGACCACCACTACCTGGGCAGGAGAATCTTTTCGATTGCTCCGATTTTACCGATTGTAAACACAGCTACCATTAGTCGCTCAAGGCTCCTCCTTGGAGCTGAGGGGAGAGGGGCAACAGGGACCACTCTTAACAAACAGCAACCTTAAGAGGGCTGCGCCCCTCCCTGGTGGGGGCAGAAGGCAGGCTGAATCAGAGCAGCTTCCTGCAGCAATCACGGTGCCGAGGGCCTGCCTTCTGCTGCTTGGGGTGCCTGAGCCACCATCACACTCCTGCTCTGAACGCCCCCAAGTGTGCACCATGACAGGGTTTAACATTAGCTGGGAAGATGGAGAGCAAGGTCGCAGCTAGAGTTGCGGCTCCACCCTGACCGCACCGTTTGGAGGCTGAGACACCGGGTTGGTGACTCAAACTCTCTGAGGTTCCTCATGGTGAAGTTGACCCCCTCACACTGGGTCACTGTGAAGAGAGAGGGATCATTCAGCAAGGTCCTAGGTCAGAGCACCCACGACATTTCAGCTTGAAGTAGCATGAGCATCACTACCTAGATCCCTGATTTCCACACTATCTGGGAGATGTCTATGGTGTCTTCGCATAATCTTCCCACCTCATATCAGGAGATCTAGATACGCCAGGAAAGGCCTCCATCTAACCCCCATCCCTTTATTTTTCCTGATACTATACACATTTTCCCCAATGATTAGGATGATGCTTACCATAGTAGGTAATTCTAAGGAGCACTTAGTACGTGCAGCCCACAGCATGAACAGCACATTACCTCATTACCTCATCAGAGGTAATGAACTTCAGAGATTTTGAGCCCAAAACCTTTGCTCTCAACCACTCTACTAAAGCTAATAAAGCAAGCAGCCAGGCCAGGCTGGTGATGATTAGGAAATTGTGGAAATAAAATTCCATTACTTAGGGCTGGAGCAGTGGCTCAGTGGTAATGGCACTTGCCTGGCATGTGCAAGGACATGGGCTCGAACCACAGCACCACATACACAACTAAGTATTGGCAAAGCAAAGGCCAGATGAAAAAATAAACGAAATTGATCGTCTCTTTCTCTCTTCTTCTCTCTTAAAAAATAAATATTAAAAATTTCATTACTGAAATTCCATTACTGAAGAAAAAGACATTTTTGGGATCTGACTTCTTTAAAAAAATAGATACGGGGATGGAGAGTGGCTTAGAGGTTATGGCACTTGCCTGGCATGTGTGAGGATGTGGGTTCAAACCCCAGCACCACATGCAAACCAAAGTGTTGGAGCAACAAAAACCAGATGAAAAATTAAATAAAATTGATTCTCTGCCTCTCACTGTCCCTCTCTTTAAAAAAAAAAAAAAAGGATAGCTACACGGCCATCAAAAGTAAGCCACAAACTTAATAACACCTCTGGCTTTGAGTAGACAGAGCTCTGCGTGACTTATGTGCTGATGGGAAATGATCCTGTTTCCAGGGGTCTGAGGGGACCTTGGACTGAGTGGATCTCTGCAGGCCACTGGCAAGAGAGGGTCAGGACTCCTCCCATCCTTCAGGACATCCCGTGAAAGGGCTTCAAGGGAAGAGGGAAGTTGAATTTAGGTGGTGTTCTCCGCACCTGCCCAATAGAGGGGCGATTCTTCGATTCTTTTAGGGACCGTGGAAAGGGAGTTTTCAGAAAGAAGGAGCCACAGATATCCGAGGATGGCTCATGCTCTCTGCTGTCCTGTGAAGCTGGGACCTGATCCATGTGTTCTGAGTAAGGCTTTCTGCTCTGCACCCTGCCTGGGGGACCCTGACCCAGGGAGAGGCCTGGGCGGAGGGAGCACAGCCCCCACCCATCACCTACAGGGAGAGAAGACAGCACACACCTGGGCACAGCTGAGCCCCTGTGGGAGGGGACTGCGGGCCTTTCTGTATTCTTGCCTGGGATAAGACACGTGCCATGGGTGGAATCTTACTACAGTCCCTACTTCTGTGGTGGAATCCAATTACAGCTTTCTTTGGGGATGCAGAGAGGTTTGCATTCGGTGGGGCTTGATGCTCACCTGTGGGGATAACCTCTTTAAGAATCAAGGCTTCATGGGGCTGGAGCAGTGGCTCTGCGGTTGTGGTGCTTGTCTGGCATGCGCAAGTACACAAGTTCAGACCCCAGCACCACGTACACAATGGAGTCTTGGAGCAACGAAGGCCACATGAAAAACTAAATTTAAAACATTGTTTCTCTCCCTCTCTCTTAAAAAAAAAAAAAAGAATCAAGGCTTCAGGGCTAGAGGGGTGGCTCAGCAGTTACGACATTTGCCTGGCATGCACGAGGAACTGGGTTCGAACCCCAGCACCACATAAACAACCAAGGGTCAGAGGGTCAGAGCAACAGAGCAACAAAAACCAGATGAAAAGCTAAATATAACTGATTCTGTCTCTCTCTCTCATTGTCCCTTTCTCTCTTAAAAAAAAAAATCAAGGCTACAGGGGCTGGAGGAGTGGCTCAACCACCTAGGGCACTTGCCTGGCATGCACGAGGATCCGGGTTGGAACCCCAGCACCACATACACAAAAACAAAACCCAGATGAAACAACAGTAAATAAAGCAAACAATAAATGAATCAGAAGTGAAAAATCAGCAAGTAAAATAAATGAAATTGCTTCTTTCTCTCCCTTTTGAAAAAATAATCAAGGGTGCAAAATGATCTGAATTGTAGCTTAAGTCATCTTGACTGTCCCTTTACAAGAACATATTAACACCCTGACAGGGCTCCCTGCCCGAGCGGCGGGAAGCCCGGGTGTCATTAGCTCTAGGCGAACTCCTCTGGCTGGAATAAGACCAGTTTCTCTGGGACCATGGATGGGGACCTAGATGTGCTTTCCCACCTTGTCACAGAGGACCTGGCGAGGACTTGCCTGAGTAGCAATCCCCTGGTCCTGGTGTGCAGGCCTGCTGTATAGTAATCTGACCCATGTTGTAGAAGGGTACCCAATCCATTTGTCCCATCCGAGGATCCGAGAGGGAGGAGGCTGTGTGCCAAGAGGTGTGCCAAGCTGTGCTCCAAGCTCCATCTCAGATCTGCACCCAGGATTCCCATGAAGGTGACCCAGTGACCTGTCCTTGGTCCAGCGAGTTCTCACAGCGGAACCACTCAGCGGGAGCCGGGACTCTGCAGTTCTGCTGAACCTCCTGTTTCACCTTCCTGTTTCACATCTTTCGCTTATGACTGTCTACACATCAAGTTAGTCACTAATCCTTAGGAACCAGGGGCCTCAGGTGTGCTGAGCCAAGCATGGCTGAAGGCGTGAGTGAACAGCTACCGTGGGTGGAGGCTGGTTCAAGACCACCCGCTCAGGGTTAGAGACAGAGACCACTGTGCAGCCAAGCAATCGCGCCCTGGCGTGGCCCTACAGCTGCCAGGCAGCACACCAGTTCCAAGCAGAGGCTTTGAGGAAGAC